>VDFB02375865.1:167312-360057 GCA_007258455.2 Sequoia sempervirens | reverse complement strand
ATGCTAGGCTAAGGTAGATCTAATGAATGGAAATAGAGGCATGCAATTCTTTTTTAATACCTCCACCATAAACATATGCAAGGTGTTGGTTGTTTTTACGGTAAGCAGGTTGATCTTCTAATCTACCTATGGAATAGCCAATTCCAATAAAGGGCAGCTCGAAGGACCTGGACCGACTGACAAGGATTTTAAAGACCTCCTACACTTTGGGCTCTACAAGACCCAGGAGGGTGATCCATTAATGCGTTTACAACCTATGCACCATCATCATAAACAACATTAACAACAATAGATAATCTCATTTAATAGCTCAACATAATAGGATAATACCGAATAGAATTGGTTGTTTATCAATAATATCAACTATTTGGAGCATGAGATAACTACAACATTTCACAGTATAAGATAGTCATTGATTTGCAATTTGTAGTAAGCTCTAGGTAAAGGAAAACAAATACTGAACCATACGAATAAGTACAACTTAGATTAGTGCCATATATCCATTGGAGGAGTCAAATTTATAAGAATCTAAGGGTTTATGACAGATTTAACACATAACATATAAGATCCTTGATAACATTGCTTTACAATCTCATCAATATGTATTCTAACCCAATACTACTTATCAAATCCTTATACAGAACATATCCACCTACAATCCCATTCAATCATTTTAAAGAATTCCTTGAATTAAAGCTAAAACAAGAATCATACACACCACAACAGTGAGATGAACAAAACAACCCTTGATCATTTTATTCAAAATTCGGATATGCTTGTACAATGGAGACATGAGTTTGAATTAATCATATCGAATTCCAAATGCTAGTCTTGTCATAAAACATCAAATCCCCATGAATTTAAAACCTACTATAGAATGACTCAAAACCTAAATTGCATTTTCCCTAAAACCATTAGATGTTACAATTTTCTCTGCAACTTCATCTAGACTCGACCAAAAATATCTAACTTGCTAACCCGTACTTCTGGCCTTGAAATTCTTCTTATAGAAAAATAATGAGAAAACAAGCATCGAGCCAAAAAGAACATGTGTCACCAACCAATTGGACCACCTTGTGATATTCCAAAAATTTGTTACAACAACAATCTCCCTAAAGAATCTTCTTGTTCATCGTTACTTGCTTGAGGATCATTTCCTGAAACTGGGATTTTAGCTAAAATCACAAAAAAAAAAGTGGAATCTGTTTGTAATTGCAACCAAGCGGGGTGCTTGTAGTTGAAACCTACTCCTTTTTATCTTCCTCAATTAAATATACATTTACCCATTTAGGTACTCTTCGCCAGGTTATTGAAATCAAAGGAATTGATCACCTCCATTCACCTTGACACTATAAGGTTTGTATAACTACCACAGTTCACTTCTCTTTCAAAGACTCCAAGAATGGTAGTTGCTAATGATTTTGTCCATACAACTCACCAACAAAATCATAATCGAGTCATCACAAATTAATCTAATTTGACCATTGATGACCTCATTTGCTTGATCCTGCCACTGTTGGAGTGACTTGATATTTTCCTACTCATCAATTATGTCAGGTAACAGTGTGTTGCTCCAATCATCAAAGTTCTTCACCAACTCTTTGATCTTCCTACTCAAGTCATCTGGTAAGGTCTGAAAACCTTGCAATGACTTAACTAACACCTGAGTAGGATTTAATGACTTGGGCCTATTATTTATATCAAACCTTGAGGCTTTATACATTATGTCTAAATCATTGGCCCTAGGGATCTAATTTTCAATTAATGGTACTACTACCTCTTGATCCCTATCAATATTCTTTATAGCATCTAATAATAAAGAATATAAAGAATACACAAATGACAATCTATCATCAACTTTCTCATTCAAATGCCTCAATACAGTATTAACAACCTCCCTTTGCTTTTAAAGTACTCCCTCCTCACTTACCTT
Source organism: Sequoia sempervirens (assembly GCA_007258455.2). Lineage (NCBI taxonomy): Eukaryota > Viridiplantae > Streptophyta > Pinopsida > Cupressales > Cupressaceae > Sequoia > Sequoia sempervirens. Next base: position 358,124 of record VDFB02375865.1, on the reverse strand, counting down.
CAAGGATTCCTGTAACTCTGCAATTTTGTGCATAAGCTACTTCTTTGTAGGATCAATAGAGTATTTTATTTCTTCATCAATTAGTTCCAAAGTAGGGCTAAGGGAAGGATTTTGGCTTGGGGACCCTGGTGTAGAAACAATGGGAGATGCAAGAGGTACTGACCCTGATGTGGAAGGATATGTTCTGATCCCTGGAGCACTTGATGTCTCCCCAATCTGCTTGTACTTTAATATGTCCACCTCAGTCTGCAGCTCAACATTCCTTTGCTACATCTTGCCATATTCCCCAATTATAAAATTGCACTTCTCCATTAGGCTTTTCTTTTCAGCCTCCTCTCTTTCAGCAATCTTTTGGGCCAATTTGGCCACATTTACAATCAAATTAGTGGCCTCTATGGTTGAGGTCTCTGAAGCTCTCTTTATTATCAACCCTCCTCTTAAATTTGGGTTAATATCAGTAACATTTGGCTTTCTCCCTTGAGGGGCCAAAGCCCAAATTGCCAAGGTCTCATATTCTTCACTAAAGGAAAAATCTTGCAATGTTGCCTTGACCTCTTCTTCAGAATCTTGCAAGGGATATTTGGACTTTAGAATAGCATTAAAAGTTACAACATCTACAATGTCCCACTCAGGAAAAATCAAGACACCAGCTTGATTTACCAATTTTCTCCCCTCCTTAGGAGTGATGCTCTTGAATTCTTCCATTAATTCAGCTCTCACTTCATCATCATTCTCTTGGTCAAATCAGTAGATTAATCATAATGTCACCTTTGGATCACATCACCATGAAAGAACTTCATCCAACATCCTTATGAGTGCAGGTACCACCAAATAGGTATTTGTCAAATCTATCTTCCTCGAGCGAGGGAAATTCAGGAAGAGAAGAGGAAAGCGAGACATGTAGTATGTCTAAAAGAGGGAGATCAACTAGAGGTCAAAAGATTAGAAGAAAATTCTATAAACGCATGGAATTTTTTCTTGTTGAAGGGGGCTCATGTTCTTATGATGATGAAAACATAGGAAACATCGAGGTGCCCTTGAGGTACAAACACATACGGAAACAATGGGTACCCAAGGAACTTCTTCCAATAAACATTGATTTTTGTGTCAATGAGAGGATATATCGCATAACACCATTGTCATTACATGGTTTGGGCCTATTTTGCATGGATGGTATAAAGGTCTGTTACGACAAAGTTACTAAATTGATGGAGTATGTCAGACCCTGTTACAGTTACAAAGATTGGATGCAACTGGTTCGATATACACGAAGTATGCATAGGTATGCATTGTCATCAAATTATATACAGCTAAAAGATAAGGATCAAAATAAAGGAGTGTTTATGTACATTGAAGGAAGGCCAAAAGCATAAGGGAATATTGCAGGGTTTATAAACAGTACATGACCTGGGTCAACAAAAAAGAAACCCAATTGCATATTCGAGGCGCGCGAGGGAAACCGTGTATTCGTATGTGTGATAAAATCAATTACTGCAGGGGAAGAGTTGCTAATAGATTACAATATGAATCACTTAGTTACAAACACAATTACTATGGGGGTGGTACGTACTATGTACCATTTTACCCAACCTCCAATTAATGACTGCAATATACCATTTTATTCTTATTATTTTTTTTGTAAGTCTATTGGTTTCATTTTGGTAATATTTTTTTATATTTAATTTTTTTCATAGCGGGACATTGATCGTATGGAGAAGGCTCCAGCCTAAAGCAAAAATCACGATGTGTCTTCATGCGCTTCTACTCGACAGGTTTACCTCATTGTAATTGTACAAATTAGATATGAGCAAAATGTTTTATTATTATGTTTTTTTCATAAGTTTATTGGGTTAATTTTGATAATATTTTTAATATTCTTGTTGCAGTCGACTGATCGGGGAAAGGGACCAGTAGTAGACGAGAGCATCCATAGGGAGGTGCAGTCAATATTATGTGATGATGACATCGCTTATTCAACAAACCCTCTCGATATGATAAGGAAGACCCAAAAAAAAATCCAATGAAGAAATCCTTAAGTTATTATTCATAGTGCCTCAAACAGATGAGATAAGAGAGGGTTAAAATATTGACTGAGAGATCACAAAACTTGCAAGTAAGCTGTCATGAGGTCTTTAATTATAACATAAGTTCATTCATGGTTTTATATTTTGTACTCTTTCATGTCATGAACTAAAATATGTGTTGTTTTTACAGGATTTTTTGCGTCCTCATGATACTCTTGGCCATGTTCAGGGTATTGCAAGTGTTGCCCGAGGAGTAGGGGTTGGTACAAGTGTCCATCCTAATCTTCCTGCACATACATCACATCATTTAACCCCATCATCTGTGCCTATATTGTTGTATGAAATGTCAGCAACACATACCATGCAGGCATTCTTTAGTGCACCCTTTGGCAGCGAACACATGCCAAAACATGTGTCAGGACATGTACCTGGGGATGCAGAGGCCACTAGTACTGGTGATATTTTAGTAGCATTTCTTGGATCTTCCCGTATTACTAGTACGGGAAAATTTTTGGTCACATTTGTGGTGACCGAGGATTTCATTCCCATAAAGATAGAGAAGGTCCTAGGTACTTTCAAATGTTTTAATTATTATTATATATAATCCAATTGAAATTTACTTATTGATTGCTCTTTTTAGACTATTGATCCCATGATCATTTTGCAAGAAATGATATTTTTTATAAACATCTAAGTAATATTACATTGGAGCTCTTCAGGCCCACCATACATACATGGTGGAATGCCCAAAATCAAGATTTAAAAGATGAGCTCATTAACCATTTAGTTGTGTTGTTCGGTGATAAAACATTCAACCAAACCAAGCTCCTTAAGAAAGCTGGTACCTATCTAAAGTATGTGAGGGACCAATATAGGTCACATTTAGAGAAGAAAAAAAAGTATGAGCATCCCCCCATGATTCCAGAGAGGGAGTGAAAGGACCTAGTGTCGGATGGAAAGGAGAAGGCTGAAAAGAAAAAAGGAAAGACACCACCGGGCCAAGGAAGGTATGTGATACTATCAACAATGTAATTATATACTGATTACTCTTTCTTTTTACATAATCTAACGTATTTCAAACTTTTCATAGGCTACCCAACACATCGAAGGCAACCAAGGCAAGACTAGAAAAACACAGGCAACACAAACTTAGCTCTGGTGGTTATATGAAATTAAGTGCATGAATTATGTAAGTATCTAAATGAAATATTGTATCAAATAATCAATTTAGAAGTAATTTTGGTTTATCACATAGAGTAAAATTCATGTTCTTATGAGAAAATCTTGGGAGCTCTGAATTCAACGAGTTCCTGAAGAGGACTTGAAGATTACCTTCCAACAAGGCCCCTATGGAGCCGTGTTTGAGAGCAGCCCTAAGAGTCTTGGTGGGAAAGCTGTTTTCCCACTTTGCATCGACATGTGAGGGTAAATAAACTCAATAAAGTTTATTTAAAATTGAATACTGTGGAATCTATTCAATATTAATTTCCACCATAAAACAATTATATGCCTATTTGTTTAAACATTCGAAGCAATGATAATACTGCACATGACATTGGAATGTAGCACGGTGAGGTGGAGCACAACTTGCGGATGAAGGTCATGGTGTGCATCCCGGTACTTTAGAGCATGTAGAGCATGATCAACATTTTGAGCATGATCAGGTTAGAGAGGATCAGGAACATGATGTGGCCCCATCAAGTAAAGAGGACCACTATAAAGTTCTTTTAAAAATATTTAATTGCAATTGGTGTATTGATTAATGTAACCTTTCATGTTTCAACTTTAGAGCATGTAGAGTGTGATTAACGTGTTGAGCATGATCAGGCTAGAGAAGATCAAGAACATGATGTGGCCCCATCAAGTAAAGAGGACCACTCTAATGTTCTTTTAAACATATTTAATTTCAATTGGTGTATTAATTAATGTAACCTTTCGTGTTTCAACTATAGATCAAAATTTAGAGGGTGTTCAACATGTTGAGCATGAGTCTATAACAAAATTTCAGGAACATGATGTGGACCCATCAAGTAAAGAGAACCAATCTAATGTTCTTTTAATTAATGAAATACTTGTAACAATAATAATAAAACATATCAATTTAACATTTCTTTGTTATTGCAGCAGACCCCCCCTTGCAGCGGCGTCCACATCGTGAGCAGACGACTAGGCGTACATTAAGATCACAAGTAGAGGGAAGAACAACTAAAGGGGAGACGAATGATTTAGAAAATGATACTCCACTTCATATTTTTTTAGCTTTAAAAAAGAAACAAAGAAAAAGTGATTGTAATCATATCATGACAACCATATTTTTGATAATATGTAAAAATTGAAAGAATGAATATTATATGTTAATGAATGAATGTGAATATGTTAATTAATGAATGTTATGTGTTAATGAATGAATGTTATATGTTATTAATGGATGAATGAATGTTATATGTTATATGATTGGGTATGGGGAATTGAGAGTGATGTGAGGGGGAGGCCAAATGAAACCCCACTTGATCCGTGGTTGGCCCTATTAAGTAGAGAATATTAAACTATTCTCAAAACAAAGAGAAGCTCAATAAGGTAATGCACTTTTCAATATAATAAATGCATCATTTGAAGCATCAAACCAATATGCAAAGATGAAAGAAAGTGCTAACTTTTCACTATGGTGGAAAAAAAAATGATTCTTTATACCCTGAATCCATGCTCTGCATCGTAATTTGAAGTTGTTTCCATTCCAATTTTCTGAGTTTAGTTTGTTTGTATGGCTTTGTATGAATACCACATTGGGTTGTGTGTGGATTTGGTTTCAAAGCTCTGTTTCTTCTATTTTTAGTGGTGACATAACTCTAAAATTTGACTTTTGTGTATAACAGGTTAGTGGAAAAATTGACAGCTTTGAAGGGTTTAGAGGCTCGATTGAGATAGATACACGGATATTTGGATCTTGTTGTTGATGGGAGGTTCCACTTAACCATGAAATTTTGTACCATCTACACGTATGCAAAAATTTGTCTACTTACATTCATTCTTGATCATAAATGTTCTAAATGATATTAATGCTTCAAACTTAAGATTCGTTTCATTGTTATAATGATCAAAATGTTATACTTTGCTATACATTCAAGCATTCTCTTTCCCCTACCCTTTGCTCTCTCCCCCTCCTTTTAAGAATTTTCTTTGTCATAAAAGATTCACATTTCTGTCTCATTTACACAAATTTATCCGAAGTGCTAGGAGTGAATAAAGATATGTAAAGATGATGGATTATGTCTAAACAACAACTTTCCATCTTATAGCTAATTAAATCCTTAATATTTGAATAGTTTAGAGCTCGAATAATGCTTGTATATGCATGTGTAGCAATAAGGGAGCCTATGTGAAGATTGAAATTTAAACATCACTTTGGTATTTTTCCTTAGGCAGTGAAATGATATTTTGAGTAATACAAACCTACACACACATTGATATTTTTTGACATTGCATTGAAGAATTTTTTTTCTCTTATACCTACCCTCGGCTAGACATGGAGGTATATAATATTAGTTTCTGGGTTTATTCTATAAGTAGTTAATTTCACAGAGGAAGACTAAAATCTTCTTAATGTCCCCTGTCAGGTGTGAAAGCATATGAATCACTTGCTGAAGGCACCATTTTGTATTCATCCAAAAACTGGTTTGTTCTTTTTTTTATGTTTCTTGCATGCATTTTTTAGGCTCTAGAGATGTAGCTCATCTTTCCTTTGCACTTTTCATCTATTTTGATGATTCACAGAATTGTCCTCATAATTTTTTATGTAGATCTGTTTGTAACCTTATTTCTACTAATCAATTCTCAAACCAGTCACATATTAAGGACCATTTCACTAACTTGTAGTCATCCATTACTTCATATGTTGCAGGTTGTGTCTGTGTGCCAATAAATCCGATGATTGTGAGAACTTTAATCCTACAAGTGTACCCAATCTTTCTCAAGTAAAAGTATTACCTTATTTTATAGTACTTTAAATGGTTAATTGAAGGTGCTTCTTTAGATCTGAGATAGTTGAACCCTGGATTAAAATATGGTATTAGATGGGTATAATGATAAAACTGAGGTCCATTGAACACAAATTATGAACATAATTTCTGGACTATGAATAGTGTTACAATTATAATTATTTATCGTTTACCTACCTCTGCATTAATGAAAAGATAGCAGATATTGGAAGTTCATTACATGTCTCATGTATGTGTTAGTATTTTAATTTTGTTTAAGTTGTTCAAGAGCTTGATTAGGTCAAGAATATGTTCTACAAGCTCTGTTCTCTTGACACTGCTCAACATTTTCCCTACACATTTTCTCTTCAATCCAAACGTTTCTTAACTCCTTCCCTTGTTAGCCCTTGGTTTTTCTCAAGTGTAATGCTTTTTCTATGTATCTTGCAGTCTATATGTATGATCAGTCATCTCTTATGAAGCATGGATAACCTTTCATGGAATTGTTGTTGTGATTAGACAATTTCCATTGTGAGAATAATGATTTAATTTGTATGGAAGTCTTTTTCATATTATTTGGCTTGGTATTGTAAACTTGTCTTTGCAGGATTCTCTATGGGGGAACAACAGAACTGTGATGATAGGTAGAGTTGTACAACACCATAAATAATTTGGCATTATCAATATATTGCTTATAGAATACTCTATGCAAGTAAAATGGAATGTGCAATGACAATTGGTCTTGAATTCAAATATGAATATAAGTACATTATACACAAGAAGATGGTATCTATTCTATGATTTAAAAAACCCCAAAATAAGAAAATTAATAGGTTCCATCTGTTTACATGCTCTTAGACACTTGTTTAATCGGCGAGACCCTCAGAATGTCTTGCTGATAACCAGCAGTGTTCAAAACTCCTGAAGAGGTCAGATCAGTGTGACATTGGATCTGTCATGCTGACGGAAGTCATCGGAAAGACATGGACTATCAGAGTGAGTTTTCTATCTTGTGTCGATGATTGATCTCTCACCGATGGGTTGGCTTCGATGGTCATTGCCAAGAGTCTCCGCAATGGTACATTTCAATGAATATATATTTTTTTAAATTGCATTGTTTCGTCACAATTTCGACGAAGTCCATTGACGAATCACCGAAAAGGTCCGATGAAGTTGCTATAGCTGCAACGAAGGCTTCGTCGTAACTCCTTGCCCATTTCCTCGAAATGGCAATGAAATTCTTGTGTTGTTTTGACGCTTCGAAAGAGCCATTCCAATTGCATTTTGGTTATAATTCGTCGGTGGATACACGAAGTTGTCGTCGATATTCCGACGAACATCTAAGTCATTTTATGATGCCGACGACCGACGAATCTGTGTCATGATTTCAACGTTTAATTATTCGTCAAAATTTCGACGAAAAATGGCGACAAAAATTCTTTCGTCAATTCGTCAATTTTCCAACAAATGTTTGTCGAACGACCGACGACTGTTTGTCAGAAAATGGAGTCAAATTCAGTAGTGAGACTTCCAATTTTGTTGGAGTCCACTTCTTCATTCATTTACCCATTCGCCCATCCATCTCCACCTTTCTCTCTCTTCCATCACACAACCATTATTTCACTTCATTCCATTCCACTTTCATTAATTGTTCAACTAACTTTCTAGAAGGTGACCGGTACTTTCTCCATAATCTTTGCAACAGATATTCCAAGAATTTAGGTACGTGCACATCAATTTCTTATATCTTAATTTTCTTTTAGTACATTCATTTAATTGATGCAATTAATATAGATGTTCTCCATAGCATGTAATTATTCCCTACCCCTGTCAAATCGCCATTACTACCTTGCATGTGAGGACACATGTGCAAATTTAGGTTGGGGGGAGTGTGAATACCATGTCCACATGTCAACCCATGTTGGTTCATGTCAGCAAAGTTTAAATTGAGCCAATTTGAATTCTGAGCAAAATGATGGCTCGCATGTGTGAGATGACACCAACCGCCGCCATTTTTCTCGATCATATCCTTCATTTATTAGTCCTTTACTACCTTTCTTGCTCCTGTCATAATCCTAATTTGCGAAAAAGGTAAAATCAGATGACACTGACGTTGGGAATTTAGCAACGTTGCAGGAAGGAGAATTTTATCTTTCAAACTAAGATTGTAGGAAGGGAAACTTTGCAGAGTTTTGTTTAATTGCAAATAGTTGAACAATGGGAGGTGGGTTAATTCTAAATGAACCCATAGTTCATGATGTATTACTGCAGGATGCACCTTGCCAGGCCAAGTTCATAAATTGTGGGTGGTTATATTATTTCTTGAAGCTTAATGGTTTTAATGAAGACATTGCGTTGGAATTTTCCTAGACATTGTTTGAAGGAAAGGCCATGGTAAAAGGGTTCGAAGTAATGGCTATCGAAGAAAGGATTGAAGAAGTTACAGTGTTTCCTATCAACGGTGAACATTACCTTGCTACCAGAGACACCAGGTCAGCTAGGGCTGAATTTATAGAACCCGGTGGCCCTCCATTGAGTGTGGACAAGCAAGGTATGAAGAGAACCTCTCTGCCTGAGCCATGAAAGCAAGTAGTTGTTTATGTTGTGAAGGTCAACAGTCGAATCTAAATTTTGTGCACTTCAAAATCCTGAATCATGTGAGGCATGCAAGAAGAATGAATGTGCCAAACATGCTATACCACCTTCTTTCAATCATGGTGGCCAAGACCCAAAAAGGTAGGGATAATTCCATTTCCCACCATTGTCTAATCAAATTGTTAGTTGAGAAGTCTCTACACGATATGACTTTGGAAAAATTCTTAAATGTTGATCAAATTAGACCAGAACATTTATGACCTAGGGTTTTTCCTCAACCTCGTAGGGCTAGGAGGAGAGTGAGTTTTGATGAAGCCACTCCTGGAACCTCAACTTCTAGCTCAGGCCCTAGTGTAAACCCTCCTGTAGCTGAACAAACCATAGAAATTGGTTCTTCTGAGGCAGAACATTCAAGCAAAGACTTATCCTCTTTAGAATTTGATGATGATGTCCCTCTTGGCATCCTAATTCGAACTAGGGCACAAAAGAAAGAAGCAAAAATAATGAAGGGTAAAGGTAAAAAGAAAATTGCAGGAAAGGAAGTGTCAAGCTTTAAAAAATGAAAGGTTGACATTGTTCTTCCTGTAGCCGAAGAAAAACATGAGAGCCCTCCTAGAAAATCAAGACCAGCTAGGCCAGCCTTTGGTGTGTTTCCACAGGGAAGCCCTAGGACAAGAGAAACATCCCAAGATGACACAAAGGCCCCAATGGGGCAGGTGAACATTGGAGAAAATGACATATTTGAGGAAGCAACAAATGTAACTGTTGTCAATCAGATTGCACCCAAATGCTTGAATAATTAAATTTAGCAATCTGTTGAAACATGGGAACTATCTTCAGGCTATGGGTAATCCTACGGCGAAGATAGAACCTCTGGATTCTAGGCCGGCTTCCTATATGATGATCAATTAGGTACTTGAATAATTTATTTTGAGAAAAGGGTAAAAGGAACTAAACTGAATGCATGAACTCAAATTAAAACCTTGGTGATGCACCTAAATGATGGTATTGCATGCAACCTGTTTCACAATTACACTTCAATAATCCTATTCGCACAACTAAATATGAACAGTTTAACCACATAAATAATTTATATGAAGGCTTGACTGTATTACTATCTTGGAAGGAAAAGAATGTCTTCACAACTAAAATAGTAAAGTAAGCCAAATGCACAACATTCAACCTGTGGAATCAAACTTGATTGTATACCAACACATAAGAAATGAGGTGGGAAAATAAAGGTTTATGAGATTAAACACGATAAATTCCTTATCAAATTCACACAGCATGACACCTGAGATTCTGAAGGCAAACACTTTAGCGTACTTAAAGGTAAAAGGAAAGCTCTATAAATTAATGAAACTTGATTAACCTGTAATAACCTGCTACTATATTAATCTGTAAAATGCTGAGTTACAAGATAGTCTTCTTTGCTGAAGGCAAAAGTAGAAAACAAGAACTAGTATTGAAAAAGATAAACCTTTTCAATATATACAATATGAAAGGCACTCCAAAGTGCATGAATAAGCAACTGAAAGTGATCTGAAAGTAAAAAGATGACAATTACAATGCGAAATCCAAGCAAAAGTGAAAATCCATGAAAAAGTGGCTCAAACTCATGCAAAAATGAGTGAACACAAACTCGAACTGGCAATCATAAAGCGTGCAACTGATCTGCAACTCGAACTGAACTGAAATCCCTGAAAAAGTGGGCTAAAGCACACAAAAACCACCTCGTTTGTATCAATCCACCCATGCACACTTTAAAATCCATCCTTCTCATTAAGTCTTTAGTTGATAATCTGATGTAGAACTGAAGTAAAGTGCCAAAAACCTCAATAACTTGCATGATTCTAGTTTTCCCTGATGACTTTGACTTCAGTTAGCCTTCACTTACCTACTACGCATGATATTGGCTAAAAAAATTAATTTGATTAAATATTAAAGATAATTATCTTAATATTTAATACGTTTGGCTCCATACTACAAATTAAATATTAGGGGAATTATATCCTTAATATTTAATTAAGTTGTTATTTTCGCTCAACATTTGCAAAAATAAAAATGGGAAGACTTTAATATTTCAAAGCCAAGTGTTAAATTGGAAACTTCATGACTCCATGCATCATTAGGTTGCTAACTTCTTAATTCAAGATCATTGAAATGATTTATCTTTGAAAACATAAGGTCAAAATATCTCATCATAAAATATGAAGAAAGCCCGTGAAAAGCAAAGGAAAAGGGCGAGTAAATAATGGAACTCTAATCATTCACTATCATTCTATTTTCACACTTTGTATTTCTTAGAGACCTCTTCTGTCAGCGCCGCCATAGGTATGAGATCTGGAGCTCTAGAGACCAAATTCTAGTTGCCTCTATGTCGATTTTCTTCATTAAACTGAAGGTATACCTCTTCTTCTTCTATCTGGGGTCATTTGACTTCATTTTGAAGCATTTCTTTAGCTTATGCAGCCGTGGACTTAGCACTTCCTGATATATTTAAACTATGTTACTGTCTTTTACTTGAAAGCTGGAGCTATGAATTTGAAAGCTCTGTGAGAGCTTAGCCACCATGCATAAAGATAGGGTTTCAGTTGGAAACACGAGGATTTTGATTTTAACCTTTGTGGGTTGAATTTCCACCAAGGAACAAGAGACTTCAAACTTGAGCCATTATTTAAGCTATTTCCTGTGTAAACTGGCCACCAATGGAAGCTTGATTCGGGCACATTCATGTAGAAACCATGCAAAAATTTGCTTGGTAAGTTTTTCTTTGAGCTTTTTGTGTTTGATTGGTGACAAAAACTTCCATTCCATTTCTGCATAATCGTTATACATTCAGCCAATTTTCTTTCGCTAAAAGACACAATGAAAGACTCACTACTGTCAACTATTTTGGGTTTTGTCCTTTGTGTTTTTTTAATGTACTTCATGAGATGGCAACCTTAAGGTGCATTCTGATAATATCTTGCTTTGTCTACACTGAAAACCATGGCTAAATTCCTATTTGAATGAATACTCACTCTGCTTTGGATATTTGAAAACCTTAAATCATGCTTCTCAAAGTTAAGACTAATATACTGATGATGACTGTCTTTAATGAATGCTCCACACTTTTGAGATTGTTGTTCAATGTGGAAAAACATTTTCCTGTAGCAATATGTCTACCTTTATTTAGTTTGTTGCTCTGTTCTGGACATTTTCATGAGCTGGTTCTTACTGCCTGGATAGTTACTTATGGGTTTTCATATTAAATATTGCCTTGAATATGAAATTCAACCACTCTGTCCTCCATCATGGTTGTATTTGTTGTCTTTATTGTAACATAAGCTTCTGGTATACACTTCTCTAATATAAAGTAGGAGCAACATTCTATAAAATGACTGCATCATGACTACACTTTGGTCTTTTGGGACTGAATTTACTCATGCAAAATCTGCTTCTTTGATTCTCTGAGAATCTACAACTATTTTTAATTTCATAAAATTGTCACAGCTCGCAGCCCCCTGTCTTTTACATGCCTTATACAAAGTAACTCATACTGTCTTTTAAGGCAAAAACTATGTTTTGATATTTAACATTGTCTTTCTTGACATGATAGCCCTTGATTGACTTTGGTTTTATATCCATGCAAAATCTGCTTTTCTGTATCTTTGCAAATAAGGACTATCATTGAAAAACAAATGCTCCATTCATTGCTAATGCTGATCAACTCATACCTCACTGTTGTCTCACTGGCACTTGTAATAGTGTATACATGTTTGATAAAAGATGATGCTTCATTTTGCATAGTAATATTACACTACACTTCATATATATCCTCCATTATCGCTCTATACCTTGTGAGCATATCAATGACTGGTAATAGCTGGAGCTATTTAAAATTAGCTATGAATATCTTTAAATTTGAACTTTCTCTCAACTCTGTTAGCAGCAGTTGGGCTTATCTTTAAGATTCATGACTTAATAAACTGCACACAGTCGAAGTGATGAAGACATTACCCTGTAACATGATCTCATTTGGCACTTGAAACAAACATATCTGTTTGATGAATCTGTATCCTCCATACCTTTTAAATGCTGACTAAGGAAAAATTACCACCTTCTGTTAAAGAACTTGTAAAGAATTGGATTGTTGCAAATCTGTCCTGTACGGTAATATGGTTTATGGAAGCATTCCAATGCTCGAATACTCTGTTTCTCTTCAATGCAAAGAGGCTCTATACTTCATTTAAATGTAATGTGAAAAATATAAAGTAGAGCATGAACAGAATATGAAATTGACGAGTGCGACATTGATGCTTTTAATGGCTATTATCAATATTCATGTACTTCGTATGAAACTTGTGAATATATCCTTTTTTATATGTCGAGCTCAACCCTTGTGGGAGCCTATTTTTCTCCACATATCTGATAAAATGATCTCGAACATGATGAACCTGTACCTGCACATTGAAACAAACATGTTAGCAAAATAAAAGAAGCTGAAAGGTTCCATTGAATTACGTTTTTTCGCTTGATTTTTGCAATCATCTGATGGATGTCTGATTGACTGTATCTTATATTCTTGTTAGTAGCATAGGAATATGATAGGATTTAATCCGTCATTGCTTAGAGACCATCTCTAACGTTATCTTTTATCTTTCCTGCAGGTGCCTTTGGAGTTGGAACTGGAGCTGAAACTGGAAATGGAGCTAGAGCTGACGTCACAACTAAACCTCAACCGTCAACGATTCGTCATTCCAGGCAATGACGAATCATCTTCTACCCTATGCTTTTGTTATTTTTAGTTGTATAGCATACCATTGTTTATGCATTCTTTATTTGATTGTAAAAATCCAAAAAGTTACTTCCACGGCTTGTGTGGAATTCAACATTTTTTACAAAATGAATAAAAGCATTATTATGCAAATTTCCTCAATTTCCTGTTTTAAGCGTTTGCACAATAAACTATGATTCATATGTAAGATGATCTCAATGATGATCAATGAACACTTAATCAGAAAAACATGAAAATTTTTGTACCTATAAATGATGAACTTCATCTAGCTTTACCTGTTTGAGCTTGGAGTGAAAAATAGGTAACAGTAACATTGGCAGACCTTGCTGCCATTGCTGAACAAGTTGAGAGTCAAGAGTATGAGGAAAATCGGGAACTCCGGTAGCAAGAGAAGAAGCAAGAGTTCCTATAGGAAGAGCACAAACAGGAGGCCCTGCAGCCAGAATTGGTTGGACAATTAGAAACCCTGCAACTAGAGCCATATGAAGAGCAAGCATCAATACTAGGAATTTTTTTGGTAGGAATACATAAGCCCTCTAATTTTTCAATGCACATGGTGGCCATGAACTTATGGAAAGAGATGCAAAGGAGGGAAGAGGAATGGAAAGAGGAGAAACGTAGGATGAAGAAGGAAATTCAAAAAGAGATGAAAAAATTGAAGATAAGAATGCATAAATTGTTGCTTTAAAAGAAAAGGTGGACAATATGATAGCCTTAGTACCTCAGATATTAGAGTGCAGGACTCCTCCAAGGGTCTATGCTCTGTATTTGAAGGAGAAGCATCTTTCTTTTAAACTAGCAAGGATTATTTCAGGTTTGAATCCTTCCATTGAGACTCCTCTTGAATTCTTCCATGCTTATCAGATTGTTCCTCCTGAAATGAAGAATTTTTTGTGTGAATTCTATTTGCATAATTATGTTGTGACCCAAGATCATGATTGGAATCCATTGTTGTATGTTGGGGATGTCCAATTAAGGGCATTTATGTCTTGGATACAAAATGAAATTAGTTGGGGACAACAGTTCAGGGCTTATAGGCAAATAGAATCCAACACTCTCTTGTCCATTAGGGTTGAATCTAGGAACCCAGGGGACATTTTCAGTGATTGGCACAAAATTATTTAAAGACCAAGCTATGGCAATAGGATCCTGCTTGAGAGAGAAGCGATTTATAGAGAATGTGAGGAGGTAGCAAAAACCACAGGGGAATCTGTAAAGGGATATTTGGCACAGAGGTTGAATAGTCTGACTTATGAATTAAAACAAGCTGAGCCTCTCTCTGCAGAACTATGTTGCAACATGTAAGAGAGTTGATAGATACATACAAATTGGAAGGACAAAGGGACAATTTTGGCCTCCATTAAATTTTCAGCCACCTATCCTATTATGGCATGTGCCAAATTTTAGGTATTACCAGTATGATATAGCTGCAAAGAGACTAAGATGGAGCAGGTTGGATAGACAACAAGGTTTCTATTGGGACCCTAATTCATGAACTACAAGAATTGATGTAGGACGGCTGGTAGTTGCAAATTTTAGGGCATTGACCAAGCAGAAGAACGACCCTTCATCTGCTGGAGGACCAACAAAGTCTTAGGTTGGGGGGAGTGATGTGTCTAGTTTATGACTCAATTTTGATAGAATTTATTATCCATTTTTTGTAGTTTTCATAGACTTTGATACTTGGATATTGAACTTTTATGATAATTCCTCAAAACCGTAGACATTGGGCATGAGCTTATTTTTGTAATCTTTAATGACATTGACATGTATGAACTATCTATGTTGATTTTACATGTGGATTAATGAATGTTGCTTTAAGATAGTTATAGATATGCAATTGTTGTGCGTACTAATGTTTTCATGCATATATAATTGGAGCCTACAAAATTGAGGAAGATTTTTCTAGCTGGTCATTCTCCATGAAGGTCAACAAGGTGATAGTCAAAGGAGGGAAGACTCTCAGCAAGAGGGAAATTCCTAGTTTAAATCAAATAATTGCAATTGCCTTGTAAATGGTATTAATTGTTTGTTGAGCGAATATAGGAGTTACTATTGTGCTAGATCTGTGTTAAGGAAAGCATGCTTGACCAGATTCCATGCATGCATAACTTCCTCTCCACTTTTTATGCTTTCCCTAAAGTGGCATCCTCTTAATCTGTTGGAGTTGACTGCCTTGTTAGGTAGTTAGTTAGTAGCTTTCTTCTTATAAATAAGATTTGAATGCTCCTTCTCAAAAGGTTGATTGATCTGATGATGTACTCGCATTCTTAGTTTTTCAGTAATATAGTTATGTTGCTCGATTGTACTCATGTTTTCCAATGAATAAAATGAAGTTATAAGTTTGTGCATCTGAGTTCACATTTGTTTTAAGAGATACTCATCCAAGGGGGTCCACTTGGCGAGCATTCCATCCTTTAGTTTAGTTATTACTTTCGGTTCAACAATTAGTTAAGAATCTGGCACTGTCTGTTCCTACAGCCACTAGAATTCCATTTTGCGACTGTTCCTGCAACCAAAGTAGACAGAGTAGTTTCTTGTTTGTTTGGTCATATTTTCATTTCTGTCATGCATTTCAGCTTAGTATAGTTATTGGTTGATGCTCAACACTTATATTACTTTTTTCCAATCAATTTACTTTCAGCATTATTCGTTTCTTAGCTGTAGGATGAACATGGCTACTTTGGATTCCTAGTGTACATACTGTGCTGACCCATTGCAAGTCTACCTCCTTGGGTTCACAAGTTAAATGCACCTTCATGATCATTGAGATAGCTATTCAGATTAGATGTCCAATCTCTGAATCATAGTTGTAAGGGCTTAGTTGTTAAATCATTGTAGGAGGCCAACAACTTATACGCATAGAACTACAAAAAAACAACTAAAACTCTTGGTACAACTCTTAAAACCTTCACCCTTCCTCCAAAGAAGCAAAGATAGCTAGCCTTTGATACCAAATTTTAGAAATTGAGGTAAATAAGATATATATAATATAAATTCAATTATAAAAAATTATCTTAACAATATCTAACCAAATGGAGACTTCCAAAAAGAAAATTAACAACATGAGAAAAATATGGAATAGAAGAATAAATACTTCCAAGAAGAGAGGCCCGAGTTTTTATTATCTTAAGAAATTGGTATTACATACAACCCTTCCTTTCTCTTCAATCTTCACTCCTTCAATACTTGTAAATACATTTTTCACTCTAATTCATCATGTTACATGTCTATCATCATAACCCCTCTATATAAAATTTTCAACCTCTAAATGGGGCATCCAAGTTGGTTATCGTATCCTAATGTCTTCCTTGGGTAAATTCAAGCATTTAATACATAAAATAATGTAGGTTATAACCCCATTACTCACCTCTTACACATGGACAACTAATTTGTCCTTATGGACACTAATATATGTTATTTTATAAGGTAGTTTCCATCTTCATGTTGAGATGTTATAGCCATCAAAAAATCATTAAAAGTGTCCAAAGCAACCTCATGGGTAGCTGGGTGCCCAAAACTAACTTAACAACCTTCAAGATTTATATTTTTATAATCAGTAACTAGTGAAATTTGATGGTAAAAAACCAAGTGTTGTTGATGGTGAATCCTCATACCTCATGAATGAATTACACAAGATTACAATTAGGTAAATACATATAATTTACAAGGTTGATGGCAACTTAATCCTAGCATAAATTATCCACAAACCCTTTAGTGATTAAACTAAAAAAATAAACATAATGTTTAAAAATTAAATTATTTCCATATTAGCCCTTCAAAGATAATATCACAACAATCAAAATATGCAAAAACAATTAATAACATTTTGCAGGAGCTATGTAGTGTGACTACAAATTTTGCTAGGTAATAATGAAATCCCTAGGTGATTATTCTATTTAATGTGGTGTGTGAATGTTAATGGATGGAAAAATGAAATAAGAGATCATAGACTAACTAGGGAGGGGTTTTAGAATTATACCAAGCTCAAAAAAGAGTTCTTATTGGGGTGGAAAGCCCCAATAATATGAATATTGATGGGTCATTGAGTTCCTAATGGATATTTATGCTTAGACAAGCCTAGAACATTTTGAGAAGTGTTTTGAAAGTTGTTTAATGATGACAGGTAGCAGAATGTGATTGGAAAGAATATGGTCATCCAATCTTCTTGTATGATGGTCAAACATCCTCCTTCCATACAATTGAACTTCCTCATGTGGGAAGTATATAAGGGGGGAAATGATTTGTTTTGGGTGCATGTATGGCCAAGGAGGGAATGTTGGCAGTTTTGAAGTGGAATAGAGGGAGATGATTGCCAAAGAAAATGACAAGAAATAGAAAGAGGATGTGAAATTGAAGATTGCTAGATAATGAGTAGAAATTAGAGGAAGGAGTGGTAATGGAAAGATAAAAGATGATGCAGAGTTGAGGAAGGAATGATTGATGGAGATGGTGTGAATTGTGCTCCTACAAATGATGCTTGTTAAATAAATTGATATTATGTTGTGATAGTGGATATTTGAATAAATTTAAAAGAAATGTGTTGTTTTGTGGATTCAATGTTGTGTTGATTGTGTGATTGGTATGCATGACAAGGCCCCCTAATCATGACTGCATCAAATGGTATTAGAGTAGGAGTTCCAAACGTGAGGTAATTTACACTAGGACTTGAGATTCTACGTATATGCACTTCAAGAGGAATTGAGAAATGAAAGAGAAAATGATTTTTTTAAAGATCATTGGTTGTTCTCCAATTGAGATTAAGGATGGGTAGAAGGTGTACAATATCCTCCATTGTGGGAAGGTGGGTGGAGGAGGTTTTGAGAGGTGCATCTTCTAGGATTTTTGATGGGTAAAGTATAGTTGTGTGTGAGAGAGTTTTGTTGCAGGCGAAGGAGACCTATAATTCTAGAGAGCATAGGCTAAATAAAAAATGAAATGCAAAAGATTGGAGTACTTTGCCCTTAAATTAATGATAGGGTATGGATGTTGGAGACTTATAGAATCAATTCACCACATTATAGGAAATTAATGTCCTTGATGTGCTAATAGGATCTAATCTTTTTGAGGATCGATCTTGTAGTTGAGGATTCAACTTGCATAACACAAAATTGATCTTTGGGCCATGGTTTTGGTTTGTGCAAAAATAGACTTCTATAACTTGATCCTCTAAAATCTTTGTTGTCTACTAATGTATAAGGACTAACAATGTTGAAAAATACCATGGGGAGATTGTTAGATTGCAAGGGTCGTGTTATCCTAGGTTGAGTCTCTTGATTGGACTAAATTTACGGTCATGAATGAATATCAAATACAAACACTCTTACACAAGCAAATGTCCTACATGATTTTGATACAAATTTTGATTCCTTATAATGCTCCAAATCAAAATATTCCTAGAATCTTTTTTGTTAGTAATATGACCTTTAAATACTACACGGATGTATTTAACACACCAATGAATGTCTTTAAATACCAAGACATAATGAATAGTTGCACAAATATACACCAAATTGACTCCCAATAGATAAAAAAGAAAAGATAAAAACTGTTGATTTAAACTTAACGTTAATTTCACTGTGGAAGATTGAACCCACCCACTATGAAAATGAACCAAGATATGGATGTAAAATCTCAAACATATCTAACTCTTTTTTAATGTTAAGGCCGGAAAGTGGACAGAGTCCATTAATTGTAGACACATGCAATAGAAAGGTATTCAGGAGTTTATATTGATAAAAAAATGGAGTGACATAAAATATTTAATTCAAAGTCATCATCACACACAAAAACAAAAATATTGTGATGAAAGCGCAGTGGAATTGGATCCAACTTTTTCGTACATAGGAGAAAACTCCAAGTTATTAGCAGTAGAGTGATTAAGAAGATGATAAATGCTATGTTTTCTGCATAAACGACACGTTCACTTTTAAGCATTTCCTCTTTCAATTCATTACGTGCATCTTCTTGTAATAATGATTAGACATTGTAAGCATTCCTCTTTTGTCAATCTATAATTCTCTCAAAAGGAATGTCTAATTTTAGATGAGGCATGATAACCTTGAAATCATAGAATATGGAATGAGTATATAAATACTTACTTGTGTATGTCAATTAGTTCTGAATTAGGTATCTTAAATGGAGATATGGTTTTTTAATAATTAAGTTTTAAATATTTGAAAAATCATAGTAGATATTAAAGGGGTATTTTTAATGTGTTTTTTTATAAGTGAAGGTTAGTTATGAGTTCAATTAGGAATTGATCTTTTCTAAGGTCAAATAGTTTCTCCTATCATCTCTTGATTATAAGGATACTATAGTAAACTCCTTTAGTCTAGGGGAATGTTCTTCTTGGTCTACATCTACCCCTTCCCCATGGGGACTTGGTGGTTGGGTGGAGGTAGTGTTATAGAAAGCTTCTCCTTAAGAATCCATTAGTTTCTTGGCTTGCGATCTAGTTATTGACATGCAAAACAAGGATTCTCTTAAAGGATCAACTTAGGGTAATGGGTTTAGATGGATATAGGAATGATTGATGGATTAAGGTTGGATTATGATTTTGGACATGAGGTTGCTTAAGGTTGGATGTTTGATGGTGTTTGGAAGATTTGGATTTAGATGATGAACTTTGGACTTGGTTTGGGCTTGGAATTTTGATTAGTTTATGATTAGATGGTGTTTAGAAGATGGTGTTGGAAAAATTTTGGACCTTGGCCTTTGTTTGAATTAAGGTTATATGATGGTGGATTTGGATAAGGATTTTGATGGTGAATTTTAGATATTTGTATTTGATACAGATGTCCTAAGATATGATTAGAAAGTTGGATTTAGATTGATTTAGGATGATTAGTTGATTGGATTAGATGATGATAAGGATGAACCTTGGATATAGCATATGTGCAAAATCAACTTTGCAATAAAGATTAGAATTCTAGATCCTTGGGATGAGAGGATTTTGGGATTTATCTTCGCTTTCTTAGGATATGCAAGTTCCTAAGTAAGGTTAGATAAATGATGCTTTTGAAAAACTTAACTTAAAGGAGCCAAATCCTTAAGCTAAATAGTACAAAAGGATGGGCTAATCAAAGATGCAACTTAAGATAGGAAAGTTCTTAAGCTACTCCTAGATTAGTGGGAAGATTAAGGATCTAGATTAAACCCTAGTGACAAATTTGATTTGCAAGGGTGATAGTTGGATTGGATAAAGATGAGGATGAGTAGGATTACAAAAATGAATTGGATGATAAGTGGGTGATTTGTGGGTTTGATGATTAGATAAGGTTTAGATGATATTAGAAAATTTAGGAGGATTATCTAGGGGATAAATGGATAAATGGGATGACAAGGATGTGATTAAGGATGATAAGGGGGGTAAATGATGATACACGGGATGGTTAGGATGATAAAATTATGGGAAGATTAAAATTTAATGCAAAGTCCAAATTTGAATAATGAATGATGGTAAGTCTAAATGAGCGAGATGATAGAATGATTATGATGACACTCAAGATTATGGTTACAATGATAGGAGGTTAATGATGAAATAATTTATAGGTTTTCCCTAAGTCCGAGATGAAAATGACAAGTCCAAATGATGGGGAGGATTGGAAATGGGAGTTTATGGTAGATTGGATGATTATGGAAAAGTGAAGATGACAAGATTTAAATAGGATTATGAGATGTAAAATGGTGGGGTTAATAATGGTCAGAAGATAGTTTATTTGTAGAATATGTCAGAATAGTTAGGGAATCTTACAAGGTCGGTGTTAGAGGACCTAGGTTTCCAAGCCAAACACAAGCACAACTTTTCAAACAGAGCTAGGTGCAAACATGGTTTTACAGAGGACACAAGTGTAGGCTTTTATGATGAAGGCACAAAATGAAAATGATAGTATGGCAAAGCGTAGGCGCAACTTTCTAGAGCATAGATGCTGGGATTTTTTATGGAGGCACAATTTTATTGGTCTTAAGCACAATTCTACAATCTGGATGTTTTGGTGAGAGATTTAGCAAACAAGAAAGCACAATGGCCAAAATTGAACTTTTTAAAGGGTGTGATCAATCCTCAGCCCTAGAGATGATTCATCTTAATACTATTTTTGCACAAGAAAACACTCCAAACACTTGTTTACAAACCTAAATTAGTCAAGTGGGTTTATAGACTAGTGTAGGCCCACCACCCAATTTCTTGGGTGGAGCACCCTTTCACATGAAGATGGACAGGTAGAGTTCCAGTGACACAGGGCCAATATTTCCACAGGCACACCTTCTCTCTCTCTCACTCTCCTTGGGATACTTCAAGACAACAAAAATATTTCTATCTCAACCTAAGGGAGTACATGGTGAGTAACTTTAGGGTATGATCTACATCCCTTGCACTACACTAACTACATTCAAAGGCCTTAATCTAGGTTAAACAATATTTTTCTAGGGCATCCTCTAAACACCAGGGGGTGCGTGAGGCACAATCGTGAACACTAGCCCAACAAAAGCATGGGTTGGGAACTTTCAGTGGGAAAGCTTGAACCATCCCTTCACTCCTAGCTTGGAATCACCCTAAGCATCAGAGCTTCACTAAACATGATGTGACTATATTGGGGTACAAATTTTGTTCTCCCCCCTTTCTATACCCCATCGGTAACATGTGGTTGAGGTCATCCCATAGGGCGATGAAATCCCTAGGCAGGCCTCCTAAAGGGAAAGATATGCTAGGTGTTTTTTATCCTCAATATTGCATGATGCATGAGGGGAGAGCATACACACAAAGCTAGCACACCTTTTTACTTAAAACTAGACAAAAAATGAAGAAATGCAAAGATTTCTTGATCCCCAAGATCACTCTAGGTGCGAGGGAAGAGCATACATCTATTGCACTCTTCCAAACATGAAATACAAGTTCACTTACCAACTAATCTACTTTAGTTCCTAGCTAGTAGAAAAAAAAGTCTTCTACAAATCAATCTGAAAAATCATAGATTAGTAGTTTTCTTAAGCTTGTATTGGATTGGTCGAACAACTACACCACTTGTTAGTTCAATACGCTAGCTCAAAATCCAAAAATGTCAAAAAAAAATGCAAGTGCAACTTTGCAGAAAATTAAAAACAAAAGCGCAAAAAGCCAAAAAACTAGAATTATACCTAACAAAGGTGTGGGTTTCCATAATGTAGACAAAGCAAGTCAGCCCGCAAGCACAACAAGTCTTTGTGCAAACATAGAACGTAAATGCAGAAACATAAAAAGTTGTGCCTAAAACTAGAGACAAAATTTGCAAAATTTTATTGAGAAAATTGTTGTTGAAAACACAATTAAATTTGATTGTGTCATGATGTGATTTTTATTAACTGATTAACTAAATAAGCTAGAACTATGATAACCCTAGATGTATTTTGTTTTCTGCCTTGAAGTAGAAGTGCCACTCTATGAAATAGAGGCATGATAAGTCACTACGGAGGCACAATTGGTGTCTATGAAGGAGTCAAAATATAGAACTTATTCACTACAATTTTGCATGCAAGCATTGTTTGTTGTGCAAGCGTAAGAAAACAAAGACTCGAGAAAATGAGATGCACAACCCAAAATTAAACTTGCAAAATGGAAATGTGAGTTCGTTTTAGCCTTAAGTGTAGATTTTAAGCCCCAAAAAATGAAATGTGTGATGTGATACTAGGGAAGTTGTTTAGCCCAGGTACATTTTTTTTGTTCATTTAGAATAGTTTGTAATATTTTTTATCTTTTCTCTTAATGTGAAGTTGTTTTTGTCAAAACAAAAGAAGCTTCTTATGAAAGGAAAGTACCACTAGCTAATGGTATAAATTCTAACGTTAACAACAACCTAATGTAAGCGCAACTATGATGAAATAAAAATTGTTAGTGAAAATTTTAAAATTGTGACGACCGAACGTAAGCACAACTATTGGGCATGTAGGCATGACAGTTTGCAACGAAAGCACCAAGATATTGGATGCAAGTGTAGTAGTATAATACGAAGACATCGAGAGTCAAGACGTAGGAACAACAATTTGAGAGAAAAGTGTGATTTCATAGAAGCTGAGACCTACAAGCTAAAAACTTCGTAAAACTCAAACAAAAGTTAGCAAAAAGGGACATGGGTCCCACTAAGTGTGCCAAAATGTGAGAGGGAAAATAACCAAGTTAAGTAATGCAAATGATATTCAAACCAAAGCATAACAAAAGAACAATCAAAATTAACCTTCCTCTCCATGGATAGAGCTCAAGATGCACCCAAGTCTTGATGGATTTTCTCTCTAAGTAGCTATGCAGATTGCTCAATTATCAAATCAACATAATAAGGATATCTTCAACTAAAGGTGTCCAAATGAGGGGAGAAGCCTTGAATTTATAGATGTGAGATGAGAGGAATGGAGGGTTGAGATTGATTGACTTAATCAAGGGTGGAGATTGAGTGGTGGTGAGGATTAGGAGCATAGTGACATTTGCCACAAGAGGGGAAGGGATAAGATGTGAGGTGTAAACACACATGTGTGAGTACACCTTGGGAAGGGAGGTATTAAATTTTTGTAAGAGGGTGTAAGAGATAGTGGTGGTAGGTGGGATCTCACACATGTGTGAGAGAAGGGTAGAGGGTAGGCTAGGACACTTGTCACCATGTGGCAAGCTTAGGGAGAGGTGAGTGAATTTAAAATTATAAGAAAATGATAATGGAGATTAGTAATGAAGGATTAAATCAATTAATCCAAGATTAATTAATTTAATGGGTTGGGTTGAGTAAGTAAACCAAGGGTTTATTTAACTTGAGTAGAGTTAAATGTTGGAGAATGGACTAATGATGGTTATGGCATGAATAAAAATAATTAATCAAGGATTAATTAACTTAAGTGGGATTAGAAGAAATGGGAATAATGGTGGGATTAATTAAATAGTTTGAGTATTTAATTAATTGAAAGAACCTTAGGCTATGAAGTGATATAATTAATTAAATAATGAGTATTTAATTAATTATAAGAAGAAGGTGGTATAATTAATTAGAAAATAAATATTTAATTAATTAGGGAGTAGGAGGGGTCAATTAATTAAATAATATGACATTTAATTAATTTAAGAAGAAACAAGGATAATTAATTCAAATTCAAATTTTTAATTAATTAGGAAAATGATGACAGAATCAGGGTGTCTACACAAACTTGAATATGCTTTGTTCATTTTGGATAGTTGGAATTGTTTTCACGCAAGAAGGATAAAATGACAAGTTTGATGACATAGTTGTCCCCATAAAAAGGTCTAGTGATTTCCTACAGAAAGGGATGCCATCTTTTGTTATTTGGACAGAGCAATTAACACAATCAACTCCACCTCTTATAGCAGCCTGACATGCAATATTGGTGCAACCTAGGTAGTCAACACTTGCTCCATTTTCTAGCCTTTTTTCACCTATCTCTTGGTCAAAATTGACAGTAGTTGTCAAAACAATACCAACAAACCCTTGTCCTACAAATGATATTGCCAGGGAAGCAATATTCAAGAGCTCAAAAATGGCTAATTATATATCTCTTGAGTTGGGAATTGGAAACAATAATAGTCCTAAAGACACCATTAACATTGTCATTTCTTTTGCTAGGAATTGCCTTGTAAATTTTCACCACCGCAACACGATCTCCAAGCTTAAAAGTTTCAACAAAATCATCCTCTACAATGATATCTACTGATCTAGGGAGTTGACCTAAACCAAAATTCTCCTCCTACATGGATATTGTTTGATGGTATCAATATTTGCACAGACCGAACTCAATTAATGAGATTCCCTTGGTCAACTTGTGACAAGGTTGGCACCCAAAACATAATCCAGTTGACATGCCACCACATCTAGAGTACAAATTGAGAAACATTAGCTAGGTTTGTTAGTAATATGTTCCTTAAAACTTGTCTCACTTTCCTCCTTATTTGTCAGATACTCATTTAACCTCAATAGAAGAAACTTCAGGTTTGACCCTGCAGGCTTTCCTAGAACTTCCATTACTCTATGAAAACCTTAAGGGTTCTTTTATGTTCATCTCTACTCAACTAATGATGAACCCTTAAAATGAATACCACAAGGATCTTTATGCTTCCCTAAATGTTGTATAACTACTCAAAGAAGCTTGAGAAACATGTTGGCCTCCTACAATGATTTAACAACTAGGCCTTTACAGTCGTGATTCAGAGATTGGACATCTAACCTGAATAGCTATTTCAATCATCATGAAGGTGCATTTAACTTGTCAACCTAGGGACGTGAACTTGAAATGGGTCAGCACAGTACGTGCACTAGGAACCTAAAGCAACCATTTTAATTCTACAACTAAGAAACACACAATGCTAAAAGTAAAATGCTTAGGAAGGAATAACATAAATGCCAATCATCAAACAACAACTACATCAAGCTAAAATGCATAACATGAATGAAAATATGAGCAAACAAACAAGACACTACTCTATCTACTTTGGTTGCAGGAACAGTCATAGAATGGAATTCTAGTGGATGTAGGAACAATTAGTGCCAGATTCTTAACTAGTTACTGAACATAAAATAATACTAAACTAATACTAAACTAAAGGATAGATTACTCACCAAGTGGCCCCCCTTGGATAAGTATCCTCTAAACTAATGAAAACTCAGATGCTCGAACTTAGAACTTTATTTTATTCATTAGGAAACATGAGTACAAAAGAGTAGCATAACTGAAAACTCAAGAATTAAAGTACAATATCAGATTGTGCAACCTTCAGAGAAGGAGCATTTGATCCTTATTTATACTATCAACTAAACAAGATAGTCAACTTCACAAATTGGGAGGACGCCATTTAGGGAAAACAGAGAAAGTGGAGTGGCGATGGTTACGTGTGCATGGAATTGGGCAGACATGTAGGTCCAAACACAAATTTAGCATAGTAGTAATGCCTGCATCTGCTCAACAACATTAAAAATCCACTACAAGGCAGTTACATTCAGTTGCATGAGGAATCTCATGCCGTCGACCTCCTTGACCTTTGAACGATTCTCTTGTTGGACGTTATGGTGCATGCCCAGCTGGTAGTGTCTTTCTCAATTTAGCATCCTCAACTTATATCTGCATGGCAATGTTAGTACACACAATAATTTCACATCTATAACCACCTTAAAGAACATTCATTAATCACATGCAAAATTAATATAGGTAGTCCATATAACATGCCATTATCATTAATGGTTTGTAGAAG
The DNA here is from genome assembly GCA_007258455.2 of Sequoia sempervirens. Classification (NCBI taxonomy): domain Eukaryota; kingdom Viridiplantae; phylum Streptophyta; class Pinopsida; order Cupressales; family Cupressaceae; genus Sequoia; species Sequoia sempervirens. Next base: position 331,535 of record VDFB02375865.1, on the reverse strand, counting down.
TAGGATTAAGCCCAATGTCTATAGTTTGAGGAAATATCATATAAGTATCAACACTTAACATCAAATTCCATGATAACTTCAAAAACTAAATCATAAATTCTACCCAAAATTAGGCCATAAACTACACTCATCACTCCCCCCAACCTAAGATCTTGTTGGCCCTCCAGCAGGGGAAGAGTTGTTCTTCTGCTTGGTCAATGCTCTGAAATTTTCAATTGACAACTGTCCCACATCAGAGTATGTTGTGCGTGAATCAGGGTCCCAATAGAATCCTCTCAATCTGTCCAATTTGCTCCATCTTTGTCTCTCTGCAACAATATCATAGTGGTAGAACCTGAAGTTCGGTATAGACCACATTAGGATGGGTGGATAAAATGTCAGGGGAAGCCATAATTGCCCTTTTGTCCTTCCAATGTGAATATATCTGTCAATTCTTTAAAGATCTACAACATAGTTCTAGATGGAGTGAGGCTCAAATTGCTTGATATCATCAATTAGGCTATTTCATCTTTGTGAGAGGTATCTCTTCACAATTTCATCTTTTTCTTTTGCCTTTGCCTCATATTCACTATAAACTGCTTCTATCCAAGGCATATTCCTATTACCATAGCTAGGTGTAAAAAGTATTTTGTGCCATTCCCTGAAAATGTCCCTTGAATTCCTTGACTTATCCCTAATGGATAGAGGGATGTTTGATTCCATTTGCTTATAAGCCCCATATTGCTGACCCCAACTAATCTCATTTTACACCCAAGACATAAATTCCATTAATTGGAAATCCCCAACATACAACAGCGGATTCCAATCATGGTCTTGACTCACAACATAATTATGCAAATAAAACTCACACAACAAATTATTTATTTAAGCGGAAGCAATCCGATAAGCATTGAAAAATTCAGTAGGGATCTCAATGGAAGGGTTCAAACCTAAGGAAATTCTTTCCAACCTAAAAGAGAGATATTTCTCCTTCAAATGTAGAGCATAGACCCTTGGAGAGGTCTTGCACTCTAAAATCTATGGTACCAAAGTTGCCATATCATCCACTTTCTTCTTTAAGGTGGCAATTTTTGCATCCTTGTCTTCAATCTCCTCATCTCTCTTTTGAATTTCCTTTTTCAATCTGTGTTTTTCCTCCCTCCATTCCTCTTCTCTTCTCAGCATCTCTTTCCATAAATGCATGGCTACCTTGTGCATTGAAAAATCAAGGGGTTATGTATTCCTACCAGCATTTTTCCTGGCACTGATGCTTGCTCTTCGCATGGTACTAGCTACAAGGGTTTAGGCTGTCTCACCAATTCTGGTTGCAGGGGTATTGATTGTTCTCCCAATTCTTGATGTTGTTGTAGGAACTCCTGCTCTTGTTCTTGTTTTGGATTTTTTTGCAGGATCTCTTGCAGCAGGAAGTAGTCTATCCACCCACAATTTCTGAATTCGGCCAGGCAGGGTGCATCCTGCAGTAACACATCGTGCACCATGGGTTCATTTTGAATTAACCCACCTCCCATTATCTGCAATCAAACAAATAATTTTTGGTTTCCTTCCTGCAATTCTTGTTTGAAAACTAAATTCACCTTCCTTCAACACTTGCTAACTTTCCAATGCTAATGTTGACTGAATTTTCCTTTCCTAGTTTACCTTTTGTTTGCAACTTGAGATATGACAGGGTCAATAATGGCAAGGAAGGAGTAATAAAGGAAAACTATGATGAAGAGAAATGGCAACAACAGTTGGTGTCACCTCACACATATAATCCATCCTCTCACTTAGATTTCAAATCGGCTCAATTTAAATTTTGTCGACGTAGACCAACATGGACTGACACGTGGGAAAAATATTCACATCTTTTTCTTCCCCCCAACCTAAATTTGGGCATGTGTCCTCACATGTGAAATGATGATTTGATAGGGTAGGAAATATTGGCATGCTATGGTGAACGTCCATACTAATCGTACAATAATTAAATGAATGCACTTAATGGAAATTAAGATATAGCAATTAATGCACACATACATGAATTTGTGGAGGATTCATTACAAAGATTGTGGAGAAAGTACCATTTTCCTTTTTAGGAAATAAGTTGAGCAATTAATGAAAATGAGGTGGGATGAGGTGGAGTGGAATGAAGTGAAGTGATGGAAGAGAGAGAAAGGTGGAGATGGATGGACAGATGGGTGGATGGGTGAAGAAGTGGACCCCACATAAGTGAAAGTATTTATTATGGCAAGTACATACCTTGATTAGCTAGAAGGAGGGACACTAGGTCGACTTCCTTCGATTGCAGGAAGCTTAAGTGTTGCATGATTAGTGAATTGTTGCAAGAACTCCTCCTTAGATGTTGGCTTGTGATACAATCTGAGGCGATGACCATTGACAAGTAGCCTAAATCTAACTAGGTCAATAGTAATGAGCCATACAACACCATTAGGAAATACCTCAACAACCTCATATGGTCCTAGCCACCTTATCTGCAATTTTCTTGCATTGTCCTAATACCTTGAGTCATAGAGCAAGGCCCAATCTCCTGGTTGGAATTTCTTGTCCTTGATAATTTTTTCATGCCACTTGATTATCTGATTTTGCACTACCTCTGTGTGATGCAAGGCTACTTTTTGCATCTCATCTAAAGAATTCAACTGCATGATTCTTTCTTTTTGTGCCTCAGAGATATCCATCCCCAAATCTACTGCAATCCTGAGAGTCTTATGTTCAAATTTAATGGGCATCATGGTTGTCTTTCCATACAACAACTCAAATGGAGTGAAGCATGTAGTTGTTTTCCAAGTTGTCCTATAGGCCCAAATAACTTATGGTAATCTATTTTCCCAATCTTTTCTGTGGATAGCTATTGTTTTGGTTAGAATGACTTCAATTTCTCTATTGGTCACTTCAACTTGGCCATTGGCATGGGGGTGGTAAGGAGTAGACTTCATGTGTCTTATGTTATACTCATTAATGAGTGTTGCAACAAGGGTTGATGTGAATTGAGCCCCCTGATAAGTCACTATCTCTTGTGGAACTCCATACCTTGTGAAAATATCCTCATAAAGAAATTCAACAACCTTGTTATCTCTTGCATGCTTCATGGCCTTAACTTCTACCCACTTTGTTACATAATCAGTGCATACCAGGATATAGGACTTACCATTTGATGGAGGGTCAATGGGTCCTACAAAATCCAATCCCCACTTGTCAATGGGAGTGATTTCTACCTGAGGGTAAAGTGGCATCTCATCAGATTTGGTTGGTATGCCCATTCTTTGGCATCTGTCACATTTTCTTGTATACCTTCCTGCATCCTTGTGGAGTGTTGTCCAATAATATCTTGTGTTCAAAATATTCATTGTTGTCCTCTTAGATGCAAAATGTACTCCACATGGTTCATTGTGACATGCATGCAAAATGTCATATGTCTCATCTTCTCTCGCACATCTCCTCATGACATAGTCTGGTCCAGTATAAAACAAACATCCTGCAATCCATGAGAGAGGAAAATATTTTTCAATGAGTGCCCTTCTCTCTTTTGGAGAGAAGTGAGGAGGATCTCTACTTGTGACCAGATAATTAGCTATGTCAGCATACTAGGATATTTGTACACTGATAGAGAATAGATGCTCATCGGGAAAAGAATCATCTATGGCTTGATTATCCCCTGATGTAGTCAGCTTTGAAAGAAAATCTACAACATTGGCCTTCCCTGGTTTATCCACAATGGTCATGTCAAACTCCTGCATCAACAATAACCATCTTGCCAACCTACCAAAGATCAGAGGCTTAGTCATGAGATACCTAATGGTTGCATGATCAATGTGCACAAAGATTTGGTAGCCTATTATGTAATGCCTATATTTGTTTAGGGCATAGATTATTGCCAGCATTTCTTTCTTTTTCACTATATAGTTGAATTCAACTCCCTAGAAATTTTTGCTGACAAAATAAATGGAATTTTCAATAGCTCCTTCTTTCTGTCCTAAAACTGCTCCTATGGCATAATCTGATGAATCTATATGGATGTGGAAAGGAAGCTCCCAATTAGGTCCTTTGAGTACAGGAGCATGAGTCAAGGCTACCTTCAAGTCAGAAAATGCCTTGTCACAACCTTCAGTCCACTGGAATTCAACATCTTTAGTGAGAAGGATATACAATGGTGCTGCTATTTTTCTGAAATCCTTGATGAAATTCCTATAATATCCTGCATGACCCAAGAAACTCCTAACATCCTTCTATTTTGCAGGTGTGGGAAGATTTGTGATTACCTCAATCTTTGTAGGATTTACTTGAATTCCCTCGTGAGAGATGTAGTGTCCAAGAACTACACCTTCCTGCATAATCATGAAGCACTTTTCACTGTTTAAAGAGAGATTGTGATCTTCACATCTCTATAGGACTTTCCTGAGATTCTCTAATGCTTCATTGAAACCGGCACCATAGGTAGTGAAACCATCCATATAAATTTCCATGCAATCATGAAAAATGTTTGAAAATATGCTAATGATTGCCCTCTAAAAATTTGCAAGTGCATTGCATAAGCCAAATGGGAGTATTGAGTAGGAATAGGTCCCCATGGACAAGTAAAGGTGGTCTTCTCTTGGTCCTCTGGTGCAATTTGGATCTAGTTGTAGCCGCTGAATCCATCTAGAAAAGAAAAGTATTGCTTTCCTACAAGTGTGTCCAAAACTTGATCTATGAAAGGTAAGGGAAAATGGTCTTTTTGGTGGCAACATTAAGTTCCCTATAATCAACACAAACTCACCATTTCCCTACTTTTTTAGGCACAATCACTAATGGAGACACCCACTGGCTATCTGAAATGGGGTAGATAAATCCTACATCTAGCAACTTCTGCAGTTCCCCTTTTACAATTTCTCTCAGTGCAAGGTTAATTCTTCTTTGTGGCTGCCTCACTGGGGTGCAATCATCTCTGATGTAAATTCGGTGTGTGCAGATTTTAGGGTCCAATCCCTTCATATCATGATAATCCCACACAAATGCATGTTGGTGGGTCCTTAATAAGTTTTCCAATAACAATTATTGTTCTTCACTCAACTTACAGTTAACATTGAGATATTTTCCTTCTGACACCTGTACTTATGTGGTTAACTCTATCATGGTTGCTTCATTGATGCATTGTACCTTTAGTTCATAAGGCAACAATGTATGGGATATATTTTTTGCTGCAGGAAGTTCGTCTATAGGAAGAGTGGTTGTAGGAAGAATGTCTGCAAGAATAGTGGCTACAGGAAGAGCAGGCAGAAGGGTCTTGACAGAATGAGAAGATGATGCCTCCTCCACTTCACAATGGTTATGAATAATGTTAATCAATACTTCATCTTCATCTTGAAGTTGCATAAAAGAGCTTCTACCTAGCATCATAAGATGCACCACAAAATTAACTTCCTCGGCCTCTTCACCAACATGTGGCCATACAAGATTATCCTCATCATGAGATGGCTTAGCAGGAGGATAAAGAACAAAAATTTTGGTGCTCTTCCCATCAGAGATGGTCATGTCTCCTAACCGGCATCCAATATATGCATTTGCAGTTGCTAACCATGGCCTTCAAAGAATAATGGGATATCCACCTAGTGTGGCCTTAGGAGAAAGAATCATGAAGTTTGTTGGGTACTCCCAAGAGTCTAGAATTACCACAAGATCCTGCACTATACCATCAAGCTTAATAGTAGAACTATCAGCAAGTTGCGAGACAGTAGGAGTAGATCTCATGCTTGCAACGTTTAGTTGCTACAGGATGTCCTTAGTCATTACATTTATTGTTGTCCCTAAATCAATTAGAGCATTCTTTATTTGAATCCTGTTTTTAACAACTGCTACCACAAGACTACCTAGATCATTGTACTTGGGGATAGTCACTTTTCCAAGCATGATGTCAGCTAGTTGTCCCACCACATGAACCGTAGTGGGGTCTTTCTTCATCTTGCTTGGCTTCTTGAGGCATGCTTCTTTGATTGCCTTGACATAGATTGGGACATCATTTATGGCTTGGAATAGAGGGATTTGGACACATATATGCTTCAGCTAATCCAGGATGTCAAAATTTGTGTCCTCTCTTTCTTCCTTTTTCTTGGAAACTTGCAATCTCTGAGGAAAGGGTGGCTCTTGTTCAGTTTGCTTGGTTGGGACTGGTTAAGTATTTTTCGGTGCACTTGGCTGGATGGGATCATTTAGAGGTTCCTCTTCCTCTTCCACAAGAAGGTCAGTGATAATGGGCTTGGAAGGGGCTGGTAAAGTAGTTCCTGTGCGCAAGTGGATTTCACTTACACTCACAACATATGCAGGAAATTGATTTGAATCGGTAGAGTATACAGGTTGTCATTGTGGTTTGTTATTTGGTTTGGGTGTGGGCTGAGCTGGTAGTTGAGTAGGTTTAGGTGTGGTTGAGCTTGAATTAGCAGGTGGAGGCATTATATCATGTTGTTGGGGCTGAGAAGGTGGTTGCATGTAACTAGTTGTCTAGGTAGGCCATTGTTGTCCTCCCCTCCATTGATTTGTTTAATGCCAATTTCCTGGAGGTGGCTGCCAATGCCCTTGATATTGTTGCCAATTTCCCTAAGGTTGTTGCCACTGGGGTGGAGAGTTTTGATGAGTGGGCCAAGCATTTGGATGGCTACCCCAAGGCTATAGTGGATATCCTCCATAGCTGGATGGATATGGGGGCTACCATTGGTTACCAGATGAATAGGAATTAAAATATGGCCCAACATAAGATAGTGGATCTAATGGAATACCTTGTCTTGGAGCCCAAGGCTTCCTTTGTGCAACATAGTAGACTTGATCTTCTTCAATCTGAATTGGCTTGAACTCGAGTACAATCTGCTTGCCTTCAATATTAGCTACCATCTTCCATCTACAGTCCCTCTTCTTTTGTCTGCAATGGGGGCAATACTCTGTCAACATTGCCTCTGCCTCCTCTTGTTTCTTCTTAGCATGAAATGTATCCAGCTGGGTAGCTAGATTTTTTATGATGTCTTGCTTGAAATTTTCCAGCAAATGTGTGATCTCCATCCTTGAGACTCCACTAGTAGCTGACTTACCCATAGAGGATTGGTAAGCTCTCCTTTCTTTGAAGTTGTCCTAGAGTAGTTCTAGCATATATTTTTGATGTCTTCCCAAGGAACTTGGTAGATATCTCCTCCTCCCATTAGGTCCAAGGCATCAGTGCAACTGTCATTGATTCCTCTTAGGAAAAGAAACTTTTGTGATTCTTCATTGAGGGGATGGTGTGGATATTTTTTTAAGCAGAACAAAAAACTTGAAATGTAATCCTATAGGCTCTCATCCTCCTTTTGCTTCATCTTGAAAATGTCATCTCCTCTCATGTCACTACCCCTGCAATATTTCTTGTATTTCTAAAGGAACTTTTTCTTCATGTTCTCCCAATTTTCCATAGTATCTCTTCCTAGGATCATGAACCATCTTAATGTAGCTTCTTTCAGAGTGGTAGGAAATAGCTTAAGCCTATGGGAATCGATGGTGTAGTCATAACTCCTGCAGAGTATATCAAACTCAAACAAGAAGGTATTAGGGTCTTCTGTAACAAGTCCATAAAACTTTGGAAGGGTAGAAGCAGGGATATTTTTGAGATTTTCAACTTCATTTTCATGGGTAATGGGGAAAGGAAAAGCTAGTTGGTTAGGTTTGTTTCTATTTGCATCACCCATGCTTGCTTGATGGATTCCCCAAGCAAATGGATTCTCAAACTGATTTTGGTCTTCGGTGGAAGCTTCAAAACTGGTCAGATCAGGAAATGTAGCAAAGGGGTGTGGCTCTTCTTCTTCTTCTTCTTCTCTTGGCAGGTTTTGATATTCAACTATCTGGAATGGATTAGGATTGTTAGGAAGAAATCTCCTATAAGCATCCCTTCTCCTTCCTCTATGCATGTGGTATCAACTCACTATCAGCCAAATCACACAAAGAATTGGTAAAGAATAACAGGGGTCATTACTTTCCTAAATGAGGGGTATGCTAAGAACAATTTCCAGAAATACTACAACAAGAAAACTATCAATGACTCCAAATAACTTCCTAGTTTGACACCATCCTCGACAACGGTGCCAAAAATGTTGGCCTCCTACAATGATTTAACAACTAGGCCTTTACAGTCATGATTCAGAGATTGGACATCTAACCTAAATAGCTATTTCAATCATCATGAAGGTGCATTTAACTTGTCAACCTAGGGATGTGAACTTGAAATGGGTCAGCACAGTATGTGCACTAGGAACCCAAAGTAGCCATTTTCATTCTATAACTAAGAAACACATAATGTTGAAAGTAACATGCTTAGGAAGGAATACCATAAATTCCAATCATCAAACAACAACTACATCAAACTAAAATGCATAACAAGAATGAAAATCTGAGCAAACAAACAGGACACTACTCTGTCTACTTTGGCTGTAGGAACAGTCATAGAATGGAATTCTAGTGGTTGCAGGAACAATCAGTGATAGATTCTTAACTAGTTATTGAACAAAAAATAATACTAAACTAAAGGACAGATTACTCACCAAGTGCCCCCCCTTGGATAAGTATCGTCTAAACTAATTAAATCTCAGATGCTCGAACTCAGAACTTTATTTTATTCATTAGGAAACATGAGTACAAAAGAGTAAAATAACTGAAAACTCAAGAATGCAAGTACAATATCAGATCATGCAAACTTTAGAGAAGGAGCATTTGTTCCTTATTTATACTATCAACTAGACAAGACAGTCAACTCCATGAACTAGGAGGATGCCATTTAGGGAAAACAAAGAAAGTGGAGCGGTGGCGATTATGTGTGCATGGAATCTGGTCAGACATGAAGGTCCAAACATAGATTTAGCACAGTGGTAACGCCCACATCTACTCAACAACTTTAAAATTATACTACAAGGTGGTTACATTCAATTGCATGAGGAATCTCCTTTTGTCGACCTCCTTGACCTTTGAACGATTCTCTTGTTGGACATTATGGTGCATGCTCAGCTAGCGGTGTCTTTCTCAATTTAGCATCCTCAACTTATATCTGCGTGGCAGTATTAGTACGCACAATAATTGCACATCTATAACCACCTTAAAGAACATTCATTAATTGCATGCAAAATTAATAAAGATAGTCCATATAACATGCCATTATCATTAAAGGTTTTCAGAAGTAGGATTAAGCCCAATGTCTATAGTTTGAGGAAATATCATAAAAGTATCAACACTTAACATCAAATTCCATGATAACTTCAACAACTAAATCATAAATTCTACCCAAAATTAGGCCATAAACTAGACTCATCAAAACATATGCATGGCATGATCTTGACTTTCAAAGGCATTGCTTTGATGACAACGGGAAAAAACTTAAAATGATAATAGACCTATCCATATTCTCTTCATAAATTTCACGTGCCTACTTCTATATTGGAGAGAATAATGAATATCATGAGCTCCCTATCCATTTCCATGTCTTTGAAGGGTTACATACTACCCCATAAATTCCTTGGTCACTATTGTGCATGTTTTGCACACACGCCCTGCCGAAGGCAGGGACCCCCCTTTTCTTTTTCTGCCAATGGGTTGTTGTTGCTCCCGACAGGCCGTATTCGCCCCTGCTTCATTTTGTGTGCCCCTATCTCCAAGCCTAAGCTGGTCATATACCTTAAAACGATCAAGCACCCCTTGACCAAATTCACCTACCTGAATTTCGCTAAGTCTTTTTTTTTTGCAGAAATTTCGCTACGGGTTTCTGTGTGCGGGTTGCTAGCTACGGATTTTCGTCTGCAGGTTTCTAGCTCCAAGTTTCCGTCAGTGTTCTACCACTAATTAGTGGCTGACCCTTAACTTTCGCCTACATGGTAGGCTCTGCACCCAACTTCTTCGTTCGAGCTTCTACCAAGTGGCTATCACCCTTGGTGGACCTGCATTTGCAGGTCTCCCTTGGCGGGTCGACTTGCTCATTTCGTTGTTCCTTGATACCTTTGGCGTGCTCCTTCCCGAAGTGGAATTTCTACTCATTTCCTCTGCCAAGGGTGTCCCGGTGATGGACCCTCCAAATTCTTCCTTCCAAATCTCCGCATTTGCAAAAATGGGTACAAAATTCAAGTTTTTAGCATCTAGGGCCCATAAAATGAATGTTTTCGCATGCCCAAGGAGGTTTGAGTCAAGTTCACAAAGTGTCTCGATGTTGTGGAAATTTCATTACAGGTTTTCGTGTGTGGGTTGTTGGTTTCGGGTTTCTGTCTGTGGAATCCCATTTGCAGGTTTATGTGTGTGGAAGTCTGTTTGTGGAATGTTGTTGCTAACGACACCAGACCCTCTAGCTTCCACATCCCAAATTTTTGCATTTTTCAAAATGAGTCAAATCTTAAGGAAATATGTCTAGGCACTCTTTCTATCCCTTTTCTCACGTGCTAAAATTGAAAATTGAAAATCTACTAAGTTTTGTGACATTGCAAAAATTTCACTATGGGTTTCCGTGTGTGGGTTGTTGGCTGCACGTTTTCGTCTATGGGACACTGTCCACCTTTAGCCGCTACTTAACAACCAAACATCAATGTCCTTCCCACTTGCTGCGCCCGCACTCCTTGCACCCGCATGAGAAAAAGAGGTTTGTTTTGTTAAAGGGAAGACAATTGAATGTGCTCCATCACTTATTTTCGCACATGCCAAGTGGCCTCAACCCATATTTACCTTGTGATCATACCATGTGAAAAGTAGCATACGGGTCAACCTCTGAGGACTTCCGTTTGCAGGTAGCCCTTACTCCGTCGCCGTACCCTAAAATCTGAGCACTCACATCTTCTTGTATGGTGGGTTCTGCAAGATTGGTTTCCCTTTGCTCTGTTGAAGTTCGACAAACGCCAAAACTTAAGTCTAGGAGCTTGATGCAGGCCTGCCTATGCATAACTCCGCATGTAGGTCGCTGCCCCCAAAGGCTGCTAACTTAACGGCTGAGCTCCAAATGTCCTCTGACCTCACTACGCTAGCATACTTGAAACCCGCAAATGCACCATAGCCTAATCTAACGACTATGGGTACCTCATTGGTCAATTCTGCACGTGCCTAATCACCTCATTAGAAATTTGGTCACCAACTCACCCATGCGGAATTTCTATTGCAAGAGGCCGCGTGCGGGTCTCCATGGCCCCAAATCCGTTTTCTCACTATCTTCATTTTGATGGCTTCTTGCTTGGAGAGGCCCGCACTGTTGAGCCCGCATTAGCCTAAATGATCTAAACAAACTTTGAGAGCTAAAAAATGATAAATTTTAAATGATCTTTCAAGAATGTATGAATGAATCCAACCCTCATTTTTGAAGGATTTGACTGATGCTTTCCTCATTATATGCGAAAACACTTACTACACTCCGTATGTGCAGGATTTATGGAACCTGTTGCAGGTCCATCAGGGAGGCCTATTGAGAAACCCATCAAAAGAGAAGGAGGGTTGAATAAGGAAAGAACACATTGTTGCAGTCATCATTCATTTTATGTTTGCCTCTCCTCCTAGCACCCATCAACAGAACTAGCGCTAGAAGGAGGACGAAACTCTTCAAGAGGATGAAGTTACGCTGAGACAAGTGCATTCACACAAGATGTATTAGGAATCATATCCAAGGGAAGTACTTCAAATCAAATATGCTCAAACAATGACTAACTTCCTAAGGAAGGTTGACTTATGTATGGAAGTTTATGCCAAAGAAGTAGGTGCCATGAATCAGAAAAGTGACCTTGGGAAGGGGCAAGAAGGAGTTGTCTTACTTTTCACCAAATCATAATGATGATTGGAAAAGGGCTATCCACCAAGATCAAGAGAAACATAACTGCTTTCCTAAGACACAAATCTACAAGAAGAACCGCTCAATTGGTTGCAAGAATGTTGTGAACACATCAGACAAAGGGCAGGCTTTAGCAGTTTTAGCTATAGCAGTGAAGACAGTCACTATAGGACAAAACTGCTATAGTGCCAGGGTCACTAAAAGACAAAATATGTTGCAAGACAAAATAGAGAAGAGGACAAAATAGCCTATTTTAAATTGTGAAATATTGGGGGTAGGTGAAACCCTAACTTGTATTGAATCTGAGCCACACATTGTGATTAAATCCTGGCCATTCATTTGAGCTTTGAAAAACTATAAATAGGGGGGCTTGCTCCTCATTTGTAAGGTGTGGTGAATTGTTGTAAGAGGCATATTGCAGCAATAGAAGGAAGCATTGCATTTTTTTATGGGTGTTTTCTTTAAACTTGCTCATTGTGCATGCATGATTCAACCTCCATGTTAGTTTTATTTGTTAGTTTTTTGAATGTCTTTAATGGTGAATGTTGTTACAGTATTGGATGCACTTCCAACTCATGCTCTTTGTGGTTATTTGATGATGAATCAGTTTGCAAAGCTAGTCTGAGCTATTTAACATTGTTGCAACTAAGTTCAATTGTATGTTCATGAGGTGAATTTACAATCTGTAAATTTGTAGACCTTAGGAGATTGCACTAGTTTTGTGTAGCCGTAGGTTCTCTTGGTCAAGCAAAACTTAGTTTATGTGAGTTTGTCTATTGTAGCATCCTTCGTTGTTACTGTTCATTCATATCTTAGATTTAGAATAGCTTCTCTTACCCTTTCCTCTTTTGTTATTTCTTTTATTCCTTTGTTAGAGTAGGATTCAAAGCATCACAACAAAGCTAAACCTAATGAACATGGTGAGTTTCAGCTTGTTGTTTTGAGTGAGAAGGCATTGTTCATTCATTTCCAACACCTTGAAACTCCACTTGCAGACCTAACTTCCCATGCTTTGTAAACCATAAAGGCCACCCTATGATTACCATCAAATCACATTAGCCAATTGAACTATTCCAAGCATTGTCATGACTTGACACCCGAGAGACCTTGGGGTAGTAATCTGGAACTTGTTTACATATTTCTACCTTTCAAGAGAGGCAATGCACTTGTGTGTTGTCTGTGTTGAGAAGGTGCAAAAACACCCATCAATAGAAATGACGCTAGAAGGAGGGCATGGCTGAGCACAAGGCTGGAAAATTGGAAGTTGAAAAGCACTTTCAAGTAAAAATCTGAGATAGAGAAGATCTCATCATATGCTATAAATTTAAATCAGAAATTTGAAGATAGAAGCAACATCTGAACCAAGATGGAGCAACAATTGCAAATCAACATCCATCAGCTGCAAGAAGATTTAAATATGAGATTGAGGAGACCATTGCAATGATTTGCATTGGAAGACAAGTGCAGAATCCATGAGACTCATAGTCACAATGAATTGGAATGTTTGAAATTCTTGGGAAAAATTGAAAGGCTTTTGCAAGAAGAAATCCCCTTTTGGGAAATATACCAACCCTTAGCTCCTGCAAACCCAGAAGAAGAATTGGTTAACATGGAAAGCACAAACTTCAAAGAGTTGATCCAAGAACATTTGAGTAGCAAGGATGGACTAAGAATAGAAGAGGTACTGATGTTTAGTTGGTGCAAATTCCATAATGCACAGGTCACTCAGAATTTACTTGCTCCTCATGTGCAAACATCATCGCCCAAGCTAGGAGCTGTTTAGACAAGACAGAGCAGCCAACTCTCAAAGAAAATGATTCATCCACTGAGGTAGGAGAGTAGTCAACATTTGGAGGATAGCACACTGAAGCTAAACCAAGAAGCTACACAAAAGTAAGTGCTGGGATAGTAGACACCGAGGCTGAAAATCAAAAGGAAGAAGCTAAACTTCTTGGGACAGTAGGGAGCCTTGATGAAAGCTTAGTTAGAAAGCGATCAAAATATTTTTTCTCCATCGGTAAAGAGAAATCCTCCACTTAGGGAGGAGAACAGTTGGTGATTGGAAGGATATATATAGAAGATGAATTAGAAAAATCTGCAACAATGCATGTTGAGGCAGCCAACACAAACGCTGAAGATCAAAAAGAAGAAGAGGCTAAAAGTCTGTGGGAAACAAAAATTAATCACAAAAGCTCAAGTGAAATGAAATTTGAAGACCCATTCTCAATGGATGAGAGCAATCGGACAGCTAAAAAAGAAGATTTAGAGGAGTGGCAACAATCATAGGCCATGACTGTCTGCCATGAAACTTCCTTAATAAGTGTTGATGAAGTAGTGATGGAAAGATATAATAAACTCATCCTAAGGCTCATGAGGGATTGGTCAAAGCTAAGATACCAAGTGGATTTGGAGGTGTTGCTGCTACCAAATTGGTGCAGGCTCCATGATTCAATGCATTCAGAGTTCGCGTGCGAGCTATGCTAAGAGGCCATCAAGCAAGTTATAGAACAAGTGGAGCAACCAAGTGCCCAACCCCCTACAATTGTTTCAAGGATTGAGCTAGAATTCCAAGAACCAGAACCAGGTAATGACTTAGCTGAAAGCAGCCCTCAAGAAAATGTTGGGACAATGACTAAAAAAGAACATAGTCCCAAACCTCTAGATGATGAAGAAAATCAAATGGGAGGACTATCCATCAATCATCATGAGTCTTCCCCTCTTGTAGAGAATTTATATACGATTGTAGACATCCAATTTGATCACTGCCATATGATCAAACGCGTCTCTTTATTCGTCCGGTTGCTCATCCCCTTTGTCAATATTAATTAAACCAGTTGTTTAATTAATACTCTGCATCTTGCACAAAGGTCCTAAAGTATTTAATTTAATACTTTACCCCTTTTCCTCCTCTGAATTAAATAAATATACCCTTTTATTTAATTTAGTCATATTCCCCTTTTAAATTAAAATTTATTTTTAATTCATCTTTTCTCTCTCATGGTCACATCCTCCAACTTTTGCAAGTTGGTTCCTAATCCATTTTAATTACTTCATCTTCTTCTAATTAACCAGGGTTAGCATGTGCACACCCTTAATCATCATTAAGGTCACATCCTCCATAATTTCCCACTTGCTTCTAATGAGTCATTAGTCCATCTAACTGAGTACTTGCACAACCTTAATCAGTTGATTAGCCTAACCTAATCCTCCTCCCACTTATGGCATGTGTCCTTAAGTCAACCTTATTAAAGGCTTTATCCTTTTGGACAAGGCACTCCACTTCCCCATGCAAATTTTTAATTCACCTTTTAATCCCCCAAGGCACCCAAAAGGAATTTTTAATTCCTTCACTTCCCACATGTCCTCTATTCATTGTTTATTCTTTCTCTCATCCCCATGAGAATATTTGAGAATTTTAATTCCCCACTTGTCCTCTCATCCACATGGGGACAAGGACCTCCTTTATGGAGATCTTGTCCAATCCCAAGGTACTTTGTACCCCTCTCCATGTCATGTCCTTCTCCTTCCACCTCATGTCCACTTCACCTTTTAGGGCTATCTCACATGCCACATGTCAAGATGTGAGGGCTTGTGAGTTCTCAACTCACCTTAGCCCTACATCTTGATATTTGGTGGCTCAATCTTGACCCTCCATTTCCCTAGGAATTCTCAAAAATCCTATAAATACCCCCTCTTTTCTCTCATTTTGGGGAGATCATTTTGCTAGCCAAACTCTTGCAGTTTTGTTTCTCAACCTACACTTAGCCATTTTCTTGTTGTCACCCACTTGCATCCATCTTCACATCCTCACCTAGCTTGCATCTTGCCATCCAAGGAGCATACACATCAAAGATCGAAGGGCCAACCAAAGGATCGATTCGACGCAAGGTATAAGGTTCCATTTTGTTGCTTTTACTTTGTGTTGTTTCCAACTTAGGCTAATCTTGAGGTGTAGGTCGTTTTGGTGTTTATTGCACTCTTTAACTTGTTGCTTGCTTTCTAACGCTCACATTCGACCTATCACAATGGATGATAGGCTCTGTGGAGGACTTCTGGAAGGCAAGCATATGTCATACCTCAGCCCCCTTGATGGGCCAGTATCACTTGTTGATTTATTCCTGCTAGGAATTGTGCCACAGAGGCATAGCAACACTAAGGAGGAGTATATTTCAGAGGATGTAGTTGATGAAGACATACTACTTGAACCTCCAAATGGTGGAACATTAGAGCTCTTGGATTGGGAGAGAGACTCCTTTTCCATCTACAGTGAAGATGAACAAGAGGAAACAAGTGAGCATCTTGATGCACCACACAAACTAAGGAGAGAAGAAGACCAAGCCAGGGATGTCTTGGAGGCTACTCACATGGGTGACATACCATTGCAACCACAAGGACAACTTGTAGCTGGGAGTATTTCCTCCTTGTCCATTGTTGATCCTCATACACATGTCGCGAGCTATAACAGGACAAATTTGTCCATGTCATGCTTTTATGACATGAAATATAAACAAATTGGAGTCAACACGAGGGAACTAAGATGGGATATCATGCTTCCTTTGGAAGAAAAAAATCAAGTGGAGCCATGGACTATAGAGGATTGACAAGACGAAGTGTATCTCCTCAGAGAACAGCCTATGGAGGCTGCGGGTCCCATTGGTATCTTGGAAGTGGTGTTGAATGACTCGTTTTCTCAACCTTATGCAAGCTCGAGATTAGGTACAAGGTTCCTTGCATTTGAATTTTTTTCTTTATAGTGTGTACTGCTTGATAAATTTGATTGTGATTTGGAGATTTGTAATGCAAGAGGGATGTTGCACCATCCATTGTGTCCACCTGAGGTCATCAATGCAATGACCAATGATGTTGTGCTCGCTCTCGACTGTCAAACATTGCCACCTTCACATGGCAACATCTAGGTTCTATCTTTCCTTGCTCCTATGAATACTCACAATTGTGTTTATCATTTTGATTATGGGAATGAGGGAAGGAAGACTTGTTTATGGATTGATCACGGATTTCATGAGCCACCTCAGCTGCTGATTCTTCCTGAATGTGTCATTGAATTTGAATGCTGCAACATTGAACTTCATTTTTTTTAATATAAGGATGAGTTTGCATGGCTTAGAACTATAATGATTTCCCTTTTGCTTGTACATGCTTTACGAAATCCAACGGGCATAAATGTCAGCTTGCCTTTCCTGGACATGATCCTTTGTAATTAATCTTGTACATAGTTGTTTTTGAGTAGTGTAGGTTCTGCGTATATATTCGCGCTTTCCTACTTTCGTTAGGTCAGTTGGTTTTTCGTAGAGTAGTTTGCTTTAGATTAGTTTCCTTGTTATCTTGCCTTCCCGCTTTGGTTAGTTTAGGTGTTTTCTTTCTGTTCACTTTCCGCTTTGCTCGGGGTCCCCTTGTCTTCTGTCGGGTATGTTTGAACGCACAAAAACCATCATTTTATTCATTGGGGGTTGTTTTATGTATTTCTTCAATAGACTTTAATCAAGTTTTCAGAGTGGATGGTGAAGGTCTTATGTTGGTGGCAAATGCTCTAGATGTTTGATTCAAAGAGGATAATCAATTGGTTGGTCTGATTCTGATGTATTCTGAAATCTTATATCTCTTACACACTTTAAGAATCCTGAGATCATTGTAGGTCCTTTGTGAGGTCCAGTTAAGTGAAAAATATAAAATTCTATTTCAGCACCACTATGATTCTCAGCCCTAAGTGCGAGCTTCACTGCTTGCAGGTTGAAATGAAAAGAAAGAAGTGAAAAGGAAAAAATCAAAATAAATGAACAAAATAAAATATTGAAAATCAAAAGAAAGAAATTCAACTTTTAGGAGGATTTGAGCAACTCTACCGGGGCTATGGACGCCCGACCGACAATAGAGCAATGTTCGGGAGAATCATAGTGACAACCTCATCGGGGCTATGGACGCCTGACTGGCAACGAGGCAATTTCCTAGATGCTTTTGGAGCTAGAATAAACTATGTAGCTTAACTTGATGGAGCTTAGGTTCTTGCAACAACTTAAGGATGGGAATTAACAAAATTGCACACACTTGAATTTTCAGCATACTAAAGGTTGGATTGACTAGTTGTTTTGATCCTTTGGTCGAGTGTTTGGTTTGTTTGTCCTAGCATGAAGGTCAGAACCAAATATTTTGGGTTCATGATTCTAGCTTGTCATCGAAATGCATTGGAGTATTTCCCCAATGAGTCGCCATTTTTTGTGCATTTTTTGCACACTCCCCGCTGAAGGTAGGGACCCCCCTTTTCTTTTGCTCCTGATGGGCCGTTGTTTCTCTAGATGGGTTGTATTCACCATTGCCTCATTTTGCGTGCCCTTATCTCCGAGCCTAAGTTGGTCACATGCCTTAAAATGATCAAGCACCCCTTGACCAAATTCACCTACCTAAATTTTGCTAAGTCTTTTTCCTTTGCAAAAATTTTGCTACGGGTTTCCGTATGTGGGTTGTTGGTTGCGGGTTTTCGTATGTGGGTTGTTGGTTGTGGGTCCGTCTGTGGGTTTCTGACTGCAGGTTTCCATCAGCGTTTCGTCGCTAAGTAGTGGTCATCCCTTAACTTCCACCCGCATGGCAGGCTCCGCACCCGACTTCTCCGTCCAAGCTTCGACCAAGTTGCTATCACCCCTGGCAGACCCACATTTACAGGTCTCCCTTGTCGGGCCAATGTGCTCATTTCTTCGTTCCTTGTGGCCTTCAGTGTGCTCCTTCCCGAAGTGGAATTTCTACTCATTTCCTCTGCCAAGGGTGTCCCGATGATGGACCCTCTGACTTCCACCTTCCAAATCTCCACATTTCCAAAAATGGGTGCAAAATTCAAGTTTTCAGCATCTAGGGCCCATAAAATGAATGTTTTTGCATGTTGAAGGAGGTTTGAGTCAAGTTCGCAAAGTGTCTAAACATTGTGGAAATTTCATTGCAAGTTTTCGTGTGCAAGTTGGTAGCTGTGGGTTTCTATTTTTGGAAGTCTGTTTGCGGGTTTTCGTTTGCAGAAGTCCATTTGTGGAATGCTGTTGCTAGCGACGCCGGACCCTCTGGCTTCTGCATCCCAAATTTCTGCATTTTCAAAATGAGTCAAATCTTGAGGAAATTTGTCTAGGCACTCTTTCTACCCCTTTTCTCATGTGCTAAAATTGAAAATCTCAAATCTACTAAGTTTTGTGACATTGGAGAAATTTTGTTGTGGGTTTCTGTGTGTGGGTTGTTATCTGTAGGTTTTCATGTGTGGGTTGTTGGCTATGGGTTTCCGTTTTTGGGATGCCATCCACCTTTAGCCACTACTTATCAGCCAAACATCAACGTCCTTCCCACCGGTTGTGCTTGCACTCCTTGCACCCACATGAGATAAAGAGGTTCGTTTTGATAAAGGGAAGACAATTGAATGTGCTCCATCACTTATTTTTGCACATGCCAAGTGACCTTGACCCAGATTTACCTTGTGAACATACCATGCAAAAATTAGCATGGGGGTCGACCTCTGCGGACTTCCGTTTGTGAGTAGCCCTTACTCCGTCATTGTATCCTAAAATTCGAGCACTTGCATCTTCCCGTATGGCGAGTTTCGCAAGATTGGTTTCCCTTTGCTCTGTTGAAGTTCGACAAATGCCAAAACTTAAGTCTAGGAGCTTGATGCGGGCCTACCTATGTGGAACTCCGCATGCGGGTTGTCATCCCCCAAAGGATGCTAACTTAACGGTTGAGCTCCAAATTTCCTTCGACCTCCCTGCGCCTACATACTCCAAACCCGCAAATGCATCATAGCCTAATATAATGACTATGGGTACCTCATTGGTCAATTCTACATGTGCCTAATCACCTCATTAGAAATTTGGTTGCCAACTCACCCATGTGGAATTTCTGCTACAGGCAACTGCCTGTGTGTCTCCATGGCCCCGAAGCCATTTTCTCACTACCTTCATTCTGACGGCTTCCAGCCTGAAGAATCCCACACTGTTAAGCCCGCATTAACCTAAATGATCCAAACAAAATCCGAGTGCTAAACAATGATAAATTTTATGATCTACCCTCATTTTTGCAAGATTTAACTGATGTTTGCCTCATTATATGCGAAAACACTTACTACACTTTGTATGTGCAGGATTTATGGAACCTGTTGCAGGTCCATCTGGGAAGCCTTTTGAGAAACCCATCAAAAGAGAAGGAGGTTTGAATAAGGAAAGAACACATTGTTGTGGTCATCATTCATTTTATGCTTGCCTCTCCTCCTAGCACCAATCAACAGAACTGGCGCTAGAAGGAGAGCAAAACTCTTTGAGAGGATGAAGCTACGTTGAGACAAGTGATTTCACACAAGATGTATTAGGAATCATATCCAAGGGAAGTACTTCAAATAAAATATGCTCAAACAATGACTAACTTTCCAAGGAAGGTCAGCTTACGTATGGAACTCTATGCCATAGAAGTTGATGTCATGAATAAGAAAAGTGACCTTGGGAAGGGGCAAGAAGGAGTTGTCTTACTTTTCACCAAATGATAATGATGGTTGGAAAAGGGATATCCACCAAGATCAAGAGCAACATAACTTCTTTCCTGTGACACAAATCTGTAAGAAGAACCGCTCAATTGGCTGCAAGAATGCTGCGAACACATTAGACAAAGGGAAGCCTTTAGCAGTTTCAGCTACAGCAGGGAAGGCAGTCATTATAGGACAAAACTGCTACAGTGCTAGGGTCACTAAAAGACAAAATATGCTACAAGACAAAATAGAGAAGAGGACAAAATAGCCTATTTTAAATTGTGAAATATTGGGGGTAGGTGAAACCCTAACTTGTATTGAATCCAAGCTACACATTGTGATTAAATCTTGGCCATTCATTTGGGCTTTGGAAAACTACAAATAGGGGGCTTTCTCCTCATTTGTAAGGTGTGGTGAATTGTTGTAAGAGGAATATTGCAGCAATAGAAGGAAGCATTGTATTGTTTTATGGGTGTTCTCTTTAAACTTGCTCATTGTGCATGAATGATTCAACCTCCATGTTAGTTTTAGTTGCTAGTTTCTTCAATGTCTTTAATGGTGAATGTTGTTACAGTATTGGATGCACTTCCAGCTCATGCTTTTTGTGGTTTGTTAATGATGAATCACTTTGCAAAGCTAGTCTGAGTTATTTAACATTGTTGCAACTAAGTTCAATTGTATTTTCATGATGTGAATGCACAATCTAAAAATTTGTAGACCTTAGGAGATTGCATTGGTTTTGTGTAGCTGTAGGTTCTCTTGGTCAAGCAAAACTCTGTTTATGGGATTTTGTCTACTGTAGCATCCTCCATTGTTATTGTTCATTCATATCTTAGATTTAGAATAGCTTCTCTTACCCTTTCCTCTTTTGTTATTTCTTTTAGTCCTTTGTTAGAGTAGTATTCAAAGCATCACAACAAAGCTAAACCTGATGAACATGGTGAGTTTCAACTTGTTTTTTTGAGTGACAAGCCATTGTTCATTCATTTCTAGCACCTTGAAACTCCATTTGTAGACCCAACTTCCCATGCTTTGTAAACCATAAAGGCCACCCTGTGATTACCAGCAAATCACATCAACCAATTGAACTATTCCAAGCATTGTCATGACTTTACACCCGAGAGACCTTGGGGTATTAATTTGGAACTTGTTTGCATAATTCTACCTTTCAAGAGAGGTAGTGCACTTGTGTGTTGTCTGTGTTGAGAAGGTGCAAAAAAACCCATCAACAACCACCATTGTAGCTTGTTGAAGCTGTGATGTAACAAATGCAAGTGTAACAAAAACCCTAAAAACTTGACTCAACCTCTTTGAAACTCAAATTCTAAAATAAAATTCTGTCTAAAAACTCATGCCCATGGACTTAATAAGAATAACGAGGCTTTTTTTAATGCCTTAATAATAAGTCTTTTGAAAATCCTTTTAAAAGCTCTCTACGTCTTTATAAATGCCACAAGCACAACCTATAGATTCACAAAATAGGAAAAGGACTTTATAGTGAATATTTGAGTCTAGAGGTAGAAAATAGGTTAATAGGAACATGCAACAACTACAAAGATACTACCGGTTGAATTTGCATCTCTTGTGCCAAAAACTCCTTGATTGAGTCAACCAAAGAGGAATGTGTTTTCTCTAAGCTTTCTTCCTTGTCACCCTTCTCCTTTTCCTGACTAGAGACATCCTACTCATTTTGATGACCAGAGAAATATTGCTCCTTTTTACTCTCTGAAGGGGGCACATTACCAAAATATTGTTCTTTTGGAGGCTCCTACAAATCCACTTCAACATCCATCTGCATATTTTCAAGGATTTTCATTGTGACTTCTTTTCTCTCCTTCTGAATATTTTATCTATCCTCATCTTCCATACTCATAAGCATGTCTATTTTATGCTTTGTGTAGAGCTCTTGAGCTTTCCTCTAACCTATCTTATCCTTTTCTTCTTGGGAGACAGAGGACCCAACCTTGTTGATATCCTATTGTTTTAGCTATTCATCTACTTTGATTGCATTCTCTCTTCGTCTCAAAGCTTGAGCTAGGAGTTTCAGAGCCTTTTCAATGAAGTCACTCAAATACCTATTATGCATGAGCATATGCACAATAATGACCTTTTCTATGGTCTTCTAGTCTTTCATATGGAGCTCTATGGTTCCATCCAATAGACCATTATGAATAATTTAATTTAGGATGGATTCAATCTTGAGGGGTCATGTGGAATTGTTATCGGAGAAGGTTGCTCTATTTTCTTCTTCTCTACCTTCTTCTCTTCTTTTTTTTTCTGTTTGGAGTTACCTTCATCTCCAACTTCTTCCTCCTCTTTAGATTCCTTTGCATTTGTCTTCTTCCTCTTTTCCTTTCTCTTAGGCCTAGTGGCATTCTTTTGTGGTGGAGTCTTTGATACAACTCTCCTCTTTATACCAGTTGTCTACATAGATCCAGATGGTTTCAGAGTGGATGCAACAACATAAGTGGATCTACTAGACTTTCTTGACCCTTTGATGGCTTTTGAAGGAACAAATTTAGCTTTAGAACCCTCTGCGGGGCATTAGATGTATACTTTGGAGGAATACCTCATTTCTTGTGAAGCTCTTCTCTATTTTTTGACACATGCTCCTCTACATTCTTCTTATGCATCCCATCCATTTTCTCTTTATATGTGCCAAATCTCTCAATAGATGAATCTTTTGGCTTTTTTAGTAGGATATCCACATATGCCTTGACTTCTTCAAGTTTAACATCATAAGGCAACTTAGGAATTCTTGAGTTTTTGGGCTCCACTACTTCAATGTAGAAATGATCCTTGTCCACCATAAATGTTATCACATCCTTATATCTCCAAACGAAATCAAATGGAATTCTCTCTCTATCCTGCATCTCTTTTTACAAATTTTTAAAGAAACTCCAAACATAGTATTGTATGCTTACTTGTCCTAAAAACCTCTTATGTGATTTTTGATTTGAGTAGCTACCAAGAACTTATCCCATAATTTTCCTTTAAATCTAGGTAATTCATTCAATAAAAAGAATGTAGGTCAAATAATCAATGAACCAAACTTGAAATTATATCCGATTTCTTTTGTTCACTTCAAATTTTCCATCAACTACTCTCTCAATAGTTCACAAAGATAAAAGTTGGCACCTACCTTCACCATATGATACACAATGTGGATTGTGATGGCTATGATAGATCCTTCTCTATTTGCATAGTATATTTTGTAGGAAATTCCCATTGTGGCATAGCAAACTTTGGGATCAGTGATATTTTCACTGTTAGGGTTCTTTTGTCAAATTTAGCTCTGATAAGCTCAGTAACCCTCTTATTCTTGATCGACTTGAGCATCAGGATTGGTTTGGTGGCACAAAAGACCAGTAATAGCCTTAATTTCCTCTTTTGTTGTCTTGTAGGGCTTATCCAAATATATAAATTCATCATGAATGCGACTTAGGTTGAGGTTGTGGGGATGCTTGCTGATTTTAATGGCTTCTTTAAGAATCAACAAGCATCCCCACAACCTCAACCGAGATGGGGGATGGACTCTTAGCTTCTCCTGGAAACCCCTTTTAAATAATCTCAATGTGGTCTCTCCTAGTCAATCTTGATCCCCCTTCCTCTCCCTCTTATTTTCCCTCCCCTCCTAATTCCCCCCACTCCACCTTCCTCTCTTGGGCCCTCTTCCCGCCGCGCTCCTCCTCTCTCTTCTTCCTCCTTTCCCTCTTTCTCTTATCTTTTATCATTTTTATTAATTTTATTATTGTTAATTTATCTTCTTTAAATTTGTCTTCCTTGCTTGACTTCTCTTATTTTGATTTGTTGTTTATTTTGGGGTGTGTGATCCTTTCCTTTTCGCTCCTTTTGTTTCTTTGTGCTTTTTGTAGTTTTTACTTCATATTTTTTAAGGATTTTTTTTCTCATTGATAAGGTTTATTTTTCACGTTAATAAGTTGTTCAATTTTCTGTGTTTTGATTGCTCTAGTTATTTTTTTGGTGGGTATATTATATTCATCTTTGTGTTCTTTATTATTTTTATGTCATTTGTTCCTCCTTATTTAGTGTTTATGATGGTATTTGAATTAGTTCCCCTTTTATTTATTTATTTTCCTTCTTTTTTCCTCTTTAGTTTATTACATATTAACCTTCCAATTTATAATAATCAATATATTTAGGTTTATTATTAATAATTATCTAATTTAAATTAATAAATATTTGTTTTATTATAATTGGTTGTCTCATTTCATCTTTCTTTTATTTTTGCCTTTTGAGTTTATCATATTTTAATCTTCCAATTGATAATATTCTTATATATCTTTATTCTCTTTCAATTGTATTCATTGATTTTTTTCTTATTTGGGGTTTTCACCTTTTTGTGTCTTATTTTTTCAATTTATCTTTTCTTCTTCCTTTATATCTTTCTTGATTGTTTTTCTTTGAATTAATTTTCATTATATTATTTCTTTTATTTAATTATCTTATTTTCATTATATTTTTATTTTCTTTTATTTAGTTCTCCTCATTCTCTTATTTTTTGTGTCTCTTCTATTGTATTCCCCTTTAGGTGGTCATTACTTTTATCTTCTTTTTATCTAATTTATTAATTCTCTTCTTTTGTTTGCCTCTCCTATGTTTGTTTTAATTTAGTGTTATCATTGTTATATTTTTTGTCTCATTTTATCCTACTTCTTTCTTTGTTCTTGGCATGGATTTCTTTTTCTTTTCCTTTTATCCTTAGATTTTTATACTTATTAGTTTTTTTGGGTTTTTGTGCTTCCCAACCCTCTCACCTCTCTCCTATTTCTATCCAAGTCTGCTATCTCATCTTTCACTTCTCTCTCTTTCTGCCTTTCATCCCGATGATGGATCATGGAGTATGATCCGAAACGTTGATGTAAAAATATGCACACAGTTTATCTAGAATTCTTGAAGTGGACTTTAACCTTTCTCAAAACGAAGACCAACTTTTTCTTTTGATGGTTTTTGAGTGTTGATTATTTCATCAAGAATGACAAAACCTCCCTTTAGCTTTATACCCTTGACAATTTTTCCTTTACTTTATCCACTTCTTTCCTCATGGAGACAATCTCTTCTTCAAGCTTGGAGCATTCAACAAATTTTTCATTAAGCTTGGAATTCAAACAAACTGCAATTCTTTTACCTTATTCAACTTGAACTTTCAACTTGACAATTGCTTTCTTTGATTTTTCAAGTTTGAACTAGAGTTCTTCATTTTTTTATCTTCCTCATCCAGATCATTAAGAGTAGAAATGAGTTTCCTTGATAATCTACTAGACAATATTCTTTATAAAATAAAATCCATCATCCTCCTTATGAAGTATATCCTCTTCTTCCTAAGAGCACTTCTTCTTGGGCACTGCTTCATTCCCCATGTGTTCCAAAGATAGGATCTACCTCAGTTGTTAGGCTATATCGAGGAACCTTGCTTTGATAGCAATTGTTGGAAAAACATAATACTGAGAGGGGGGTGAATTAGTATACTTCAATTTCAAATTGAATCCTTAACTGTTGAAGGTAGGTTATACCATTAAAGCATTCATCTACTTAATCAAAACAAGAAAGAAGATAAGCATCCACACAAGAAACGTAGTTGACACTAGATATACATGGAAAACCCCATAGGGTGAAAAACACAATGAGAAACACTACTTGGATCTACTATCCAAATCTAGCCTCACAAATGAACAACAGTTACAACTTTGATTTAGGGATACAACCCAAGGAAGCTACAACTCCTTGATTATAGATTTAGGGTTACACCCAAGGAAGCTACAACTTTTAGATTGGAATAACTAGAATATGACTGACTTAATGGCTTTAGCCCACTAATAGTCATCAATTTTTCACATTAGGCCTATGGAAAACCTTAGTATATTATTCCCATACATTTACACATCCTCACACAATTACACACTTATCTTCTCATCTTTGATCTTCTATATATATCATCCACACATTTTACAAATACAAATTAAGTTTGACATAAATAATAAAATATGTAACTTGTAGCATGTCAGTCTTCACATCTATTGATAGTACACAAGAATGATAAGACATTATTTACATTTCTTCCAAATGAGTTGGCATGAACCATACGACATCTTCAATTACTCCTTAAACTCCGCTCAACCTTGAATTAGTGGCACACACCATCAACATACCTTAGTTAGCCTCAACAAAAAGCATATCTTCACAAAATGACTTGAAACACCTATGTGGTACTGGAAACAAGAAAGATATCCATGTGTTTCATACCTTAGACACTATGAGGCATGTGGAGTGTCCACACAAACTCATACAACTAAACTACACAACCTTCTATTGGTGCAAGTATTCAAACACTTATTTTGATGAAGGTTAAGCATCCAAAACTAACTATATCACTCTAACACTTGAAAATTAAACCTGTGGAGCACCAGATCACTTGAAACTTCAATATAACATACCTTAGACATGACTGAGTATGTCCTCAAAACTTCTTGACTAGAACTTCACGTGTGATGGAATGTGGAGCATTCCAATAAGTCTTCTGAACCACTTTGCACTGCCCTAACACGGTCTGGTACTCTGTCACTTCTAACTATTTTCTGTGGAAGGATTATTGACATGAAACTTTGGATATAACATCTTCACATCTCTATGAACTTAACTTCTTAACCACAAGACTAGATCGTGCTCTGTGAAAGGATGCATACCAAAATACTATGTCTCTACCTTAGAGTATATACTATGAAAACCTTAGACAAAACTTTTGCAGCCTATCACTAAGTGTGGTACACCAAACTGACAAAATATATTGATAACACATCAATACATGTGTATCCACATCTGCATCATACTTAGACATCAAATTGACTCTTATTCTTCCAAATCACTACAATACTAACCTACACCATTATATATCTTCGCACACAAACAATCTCCAAAGCATATACAACCTTAAGCACACTTTTGACATCAATGACAATCAAGCTTATCAAGCTACAACAAAGACTACCTAAGTTAGTCTCCCTTTTGGTATTTTCAACCTCAACTAAGCAATGGTAAAATATTTGTGTGTATATATCCTAAGGTGCGGGAGTTATGTGGTGTGACTACAAATTTTACTATATAATAATGAACTCCCTAAGTGGTTATTCTATTTAAGGTGGTGTGTGAATGTTAATGAATGGACAAAGGAAATGGGAGATCGTGGACTAATTAGGGAGGGGTTTTAAGATCATATCAAGCTCAAACAAGAGTTCTTAGTGGGGTGGAAACCCTCGACAATGTGAATATTGATGGATCACTCAGTTCCTAATGAATATTTATGCTTCAACAAGGCGAGAACATTTTGACAAGTGTTTTGAAAGCTATTTATTGATGATATGTAGCAAAATTTGACTGGAAATAATGTGATCATTTGGTCTTCTGGTTCGATGATTGAACATCTTCCTTCCAAATAGTTGAACTTCCTCAGTGGGAAGTATATAAGTGGTAGGATGATTTGTTTGGGGTGTGTGGCTAGCCAAGGGGGGATCTTGACAGTTTTAAAGTGTAATAGAAGGAGATGATTGCCAAAGAAAATGACAAGAAATAGAAAGAGGATGTGAAATTGAATAATGTTGAATAATTAATAGAGATTAGAGGAAGGAGTGCTAGTGGAAAGATAAAAGATGATGTAGAGTTGAGGAAGGAATGATTAATGGAGATGGTGTGAATTGTGCTCTTGCAAATGTTGTCTGATTAAGTAAATTGATATTATCTTGTAATTGTGGATATTTGAATAAATTTAATGGAAATGTGTTGTTTTGTGGATTCGGTGTTGTGTTTGTTATGTGATTGGGTTGCACGACAAGGCCCCTTGATCATGACTGCATTAGATAGTATTAGAGTAAGAGTTCCTAAGCATGTAAAAAAGTTAGTGAACATGAGGCGGTTTTACACCAGGACTTGAGGTTGTGGGTATATGCACTTCAAGAGGATTTGAGAAATGGATGAGAAAATGAGTTTGTTTAAGATCATTTGGCTATCCTACAATAGATATTAAGGTTGGGTAGAAGGTGTATAATGTCCTCCATTGTAGGAAAGTGGGTGGAGGGTGTTTTGAGAGATGCATCTTCCAAGATTTCTATTGGGTAGAGTATAGTTGTGTGTGTGAGAGTTATGTTGTAGGCAAAGGGGACTTGTAATTGTAGAGAGTATAGGCTAAATAAAAAATGAAATTCAAAAGATTGGAGTACTTAGCCCTTAAACTAATGATAGGGTATGGATGTTGGAGACTTATATTATCAATTCACCACATTAGAGGAAATTAATGTCCTTGATGTGCTATAGGATCCAATCTTTTCTAGATCGATCTTGTAGTTGAGGATTCAACTTGCATAACACAAAATTGATCTTTGGGGCACGATTTTGGTTTGTGCAAAAGTAGACTTCTACAAATTGATCCTTTAACATCATTGTTGTCTACTAATGTATAAGGACTAACAATATTGAAAAAATACCATGGGGAGACTGTTAGATTGCAAGGGTTATGTTATCCTAGGTTGAATCCCTTGATTGGACTAACTTTACAGTCACGAATGAATATCAAAGATAGACACTCTTACATGGGAAAATGTCCTATATGATTTTGATGCAAATTTTGGTTTCTTATAATGCTCTAAATCAAAATATTTCTAGAATGCTCTTCGTTAGCAATAGGACTTTTAAATGCTACATGGATGTGTTTAAACACACCAATGAATGTCTTTAAATACCAAGACATAATGAGTAGTTACACAAATGTACACCGAAGTGACTCCCAATAGATAATTAGAAAAGATAAGAATTGACAATTTGATTTTTTTAAGATTAATTTAACACTATGTAAGATTGAACCCACCCACTACGAAAATGACCCAAGGTATGCATGTAAAATCTCAAACATATCTAACTTTTTTTTAATGTTAAGGCCGGAAAGTGGATAGAGTCCATTAATTGTAGACACATGCAATAGAAAAGTATATTGATAAAAAAATGGAGTGAAATAAAATATCTAATTCAATGTCGTAATCATACACAAAAACAAAAAGATTGTGATGAAAGCACAGTGGAGTTGATCCTCAACTTTTGCGTACATGGGAGAAAACTCCAAATTATTAGCAGTAGAGTGCTTATCATCTTCTACGTGTAGAAGAAGAAAATGATAAATGCTATGTTTTCGTACTCTTTTAAGCTAAGAATTGGTGAAGCACTTCCTCTTTCAATTCATTACACGCATCTTCTTATAATGTAGAATGATTAGACATTGTAAGTATTCCTCTTTATGTGTTTTGTCAATCTATAATTCTCTCAAAAGGAATGTCTAATTTGAGAGGAGACATCATAACCTTGAAATCATAGAATATGGAATGAGTATATAAATACTTACTTTGTATGTCAGCTAGTTCTGAATTAGGTATCTTAAATTGAGATATGATAGTTTTTATAATTGAGTTTAAATGTTTGGAAAATCATAGTAGATTTTAAAGGGGTATTTTTAATTTGTATGTTCAATAATAAAGGGTTTTTTTCGTAACAAGTTAAATTTTCACATGATAAAATTTTAAGATGTAAAACTTCTCACTTCAATTACATTGTTAGGAATTGATCATTTCACTATAGCCTTGATTTATAGGATCAACAACCACTAAATTTTTATTAATCACATGCCCTAAGTACTAGATTTCAATTTAAAAAAATGTAGAATTGGACAACTTTCCATAAAACTTCTATTATCTTAAAGTTGCAAAATGAGCCTTGAATGTTTTGGGTATGGCATCAATGAAACCTAGCACAAGCTTGTTAAACATCTCTCAAAAGACATTGCTCATTAGATTCATGAATGTTTTGGGTGCATTTGTTAACCCAATTGGCAACACAATAAATTCATAAGGACCTTGAATTGTCCTATAAAGGAAACTATATGTGTATCCCTATCTTTGACATAGGTTTGATGATAACCTAATGGCCAATCTATTTTTGAGAAAATCTATGCCCCTCTAAGTTGATCTAACAAGTTATCTATCTGAGTTTATTTGTATACTTGTTTTAATAGTAGCTTTATAAAGCATTTGATAATCAATATATATTCAATTCTTCACAAAGAGTACTAGTGCACCCTAGGTAGACACACTATGTCTTATTAGACCTTTCTCAATCAACTCATCTAGTTGAAACTTTAATTCTTGAAGGTATGTTGCATTCATCCTATTTGTATTTTACAGGCATTCCAAGCAATTTCTCTAGGAAATACATTTCCTTGTATTCTTACAAAAATAGGTGATCAAGAGTAGTGGACATCTCTTGCAACATTAAGTTTGTAGCCTTTACCTCAAAAAATTGGTAGTTTTTTCTTACAATCATCTAAAGAGGTCTTTCATCCTTAATCATCCACACAAAAACTTTTGACTCACACAATGAACTTGATTTATTATTTATTTTGAAGCCAATTCATTCTTAGGATTGTATCATAATATCCCAAAGGCATCGTCAAAAGGTTCACCTTAATATAAAAAATTGTAATCCAATTCCTATTTGCTTGACCATTTTAGATATTGGACATTTTCTACCCATGCTTAAATCTATGATTTCTCACTTTTTTTTAATATCTTTTTTGTGATTTTATATTGCTTAACAACACTAGAGGAAATAAAACAATCAATAGCCCCTAAATATGCTAGAATTAAAGTGGTGTTTCCAACTATATTACCATCAAGTTCCACTAGAGAAGTCTATAAACCAACATATTGATTATCAATTAATTCACAATTTTTTTGTAGTGAGTACCTAATCTTTCAAAGGATCTCTAAGATAATCCCATGAACATATTGTCATTTTCATTTAGTTGTTGAATCAATGCCTCTTGAGTGTCCAATCATGTTAGGACTTATGGCCCTAACTAATTCTTACTAATTAGTTACTTTTATCTTAATATTTATTAATACAAGCATCAAACACATGCCTGTAAGCCATCTCTTTTCTTAAATTGGTTTATCTTACATGTTTGGGAATTAGTAGTTCCTTTGGTATAATAAGTATAAATAAAGGGTTTGATAGTTGAGTGGGTTTGAATGCTACTCAGAGGAGGTTTCCCCCTCAAAGAGGCTTGTGATATTCTATAATGTGATTTCATCAAATCAAATTCAATATTATTTTTATGTTTCAATTTTATAGGATGTCTCCAAAGAGACAAATACAAACCGTTTTTATGTTTATTCCCACATTCTTAATTTGTTTATATTTTTAGCTTATCTTTTATAGAGAGGAATATCACATATGGTATTAGAGCTCTTTCAAAGGACCTGATCTACTACAAAAGAAATTTCTAGTTTCTTATACAACTATCCAAGTATGTTCTCACCTTGCTCTCTCAAGATCTTGGTGATCAAAAAGAGGCTCTAGAAGTAACAACACTATATTTTTTTCCAAAAAATTACCCTTTTTCTTGTTAGTATTTATTTTTTGAAACCTATCCCTAAGAAGCCATCAATCATCTATAACTTATGTTGTACCAATAAGAAATTATCTCTGGGAAGTTACCCACATTATACATGATTCGTATAAATCAATATCTTTATTGGCTCAAAAAATTGACACTCCATCTAGAGACATTTCTTTTTTCCCTTTTCCCTTTCCACATTTTCCTATTTGGAGTTATTAAAAACCACCATTAGTAACTATTTTACACATAGCATTGGGCATCTACAATTCCAACTATACTAGGATTAGTGTTGTGTTCAATGGGATTTATGTACTTACATTCATATTTTGCATAGTGGGGTTATTTATCTACATTGTATTTACACCAAGATAGTCTATCCAAGCACACAAGATATAACAAATAAACCTCTGTTGAGTGATAAACAATAAATCAATCACATTTCCAACCCACACAAATCTAAAATTTTAAAAAATGTACATTCTTGAAATCATCTAACCAATTTTCCCTTTTCACTCCTCTCATCAAGTTGATTATTTTTTATATAACTTTGGCACAGTCTTTTTTCCACTATAAGACCCCTCCTAATGGTGAATACCCACTCAAGGGAAATGGGTGCTACAATAATTACTAAATTTGAATAATTTGAGTCTCACATCTTGTCCCTTATTGAATTGTTTAGTAGCTTAATTGATCGTGAATCCTTCTATGACCGCTTTGATCATATTGACTCTAGTTCTCACTCTAGTATGATGCCTCAAGGACCCAAAATTGGTTTCACTAAATTTGATGGTACAAAGCCCACTAGTTGGATATATTATGCTAAACAATATTTTACACTCCAGAGTACTTCTTGGGGCAACATAGTCTTTATTTCCTCATTCAAATTGGAAAAATAGCCAATACAATGGTACAAATTGTATAGGAGGGCCAACCTTGAACCTAGTTGGACTAATTTGCATAACTTCTTTTGCTTCACTTTAGCCCTACTATATATGGATATGTTATAAAATATTTAACCAAATTACATTAAATTGGTTATGTGTGTTACTACCAAAATAAATTTGAGAAATTATCCAACTGAATTGAAGGTTTGGCAAATGATTTCTTCATAATTCATTTCATTAGCATCCTCAAGGAAGAAATTTAGGTTTATGTCAAAATTTCCAAACCTAAAGATATGATGGTAGCCATAGGTTTGGAAAAACTTGCAAAAGATAAGTTAATATCTTAATATATCTTCTCTAAATTAATCCCCTTCTTGCCTAATATAGTGAACCATTTTTATTCTAGTTCCACCCTCATGTTGCACTTGTTAGGAATAAGGTGTCATCTTTAAATCCTATGTCACATTGCATGGTTCCAACATCCTTGGAAATTGTCCCTAGGCACTTATGGTGTATTAGAAAATAGTTTGTAATATTTATTCTCACCATTATTTGTATTATATTCATAAGGGGTGATGGGTTCTGCTAGCAATAGTAAAGGTGACTTGTGGACATGAATATTTAATATTATTTTCCCCACATGTGGATGCCTTGAATGGGATGATAAAAGATAGGGATGTGGACAAATGAGTGATTGTTGGGATTCTCCAAGTTGGTGCTTGGAAAGAGGCAATATGTGTCTCTTAGTATTCTATCATTTATTGCATTTAATGTAATGTTTAATTTCCAAATTTGGGTGCCCAAGTTGGAGGGAAAGTATTAGAGCTAAAACCAGTGTCCTTTTGCATTCAAAGGAGGTAATCCAAGGGTTGGGGACTATTGGAGTGAAGGTTCATCTTTCGACATCATGTTTGGTTGTTTAGACCCCCTCAAAAGTCTATAAAATCAACTCCTTAGATGTAGAAATTATGAGGAATAGTCAAATGTAGTGTTACTTTACATGAACAAAGATAGATTGAAGCATAAAGAGGTTGTTTATAGGTACACAGGTGCTACCATGTTGGAGATATAGAGGATAATGGAAGTGAATGTATTTAATCTCATTTATTTGAAGATAATGCATAATTGGCCTCTCTTCTTATTGGAGTTTTTACTTGCAAGGTTTCTCCATGTAAATCCTATGTTATGTGATGCTCTTATATAGTTGTCTTGTGCCTCTTTTTTCTATCTTATGGTGATGCTATTCTTTATTTATTTTTGTTATAATTTCACATGACGTGTTAAGTAAGCATGTTATGTTGGCTAATTTTTAGCATCATAAATAAGATGGATCTAATCATGGTAATTCCATATTAAGACAACTAAATTTCAGATTTGCATATAAGTTTGATAATTTCATATTGTAGTAATCCAAGCCTTGTATCTCGTCCATTGAGCTTATATTTGGATAGATTGAATTTCCCAACAATTGATAGTAGAACCTATATATTTCTTATCATTTAGTATCAGAGCTAAATGTTAACTTGGTTCTATGTACTTCATTTTTTGATTTCTTAGCTTGACAAGCTTGTGGGATTTTTTTTAAAAGGAATTGAAGGTTGTTGGAAGGCTTGTGGGGGTAGCAATGAATTTTCTATGAGTTAACTTTGTTTTGCAGATTTGTGAGATTGAAATCCATGGATATTATCAATGTGATCTATGTTGCATGCTTATGGATCTTTATGGAGCTAGTTATGTTTTGGTAACTTGGAGCTCTTGTTTGACAATATGAGTTTATCCTCTTATTTGGTGGTTTTGTTCCTTTATCTTGTCGTCATGTGCAGTGAGAAGGTGTTCATGTTGGATGGGTACTTTTGACATCCTAGCCACATGGAGAAACACCCAATATTTGGACTATAGAATGGAGTGCTTATATTGGCTTCATGGTTTTAGCCCTTGGTTATATGGGAGAATTGAAAGATAAGCCATTGACCTATTTGTGAGAAATGGAGCTCAAATGTTTTATACTTGATAAGCTTTTGAACAACTTTATTCTCTTGTTGACTTGTATTTTTCTCTTGTTTTTGGTTGTGGGTTTGTAGATTTATGCTTATTCCATAATTCAAATGGAATGGTTTATGTGAATTTTTGGATGTTTAAGTGGATTTCATATTTATGGAGATGGTTTGATAGGTTTTACATGTTAACAAAAAAAAATTGGAACACAAATTTGCGATAAGATTGTACTTAGGGTGTTCTAGATGAAGAAATTTATAGGCTTGCATGGCTTCTTGGAGGGTTCTTATTTATCTAAGGTTACTCTTATGTGGGTTTGCTTGGAAAATCAAGTCTAGCGTTGATCATGGTATTTGAGTCTTGGAAATCTACATGTTACACTTGATTACCTCTATTTTACATGTTACTAATGTGGGGTTCAATCTATCTTTTTAGTTATTTGAGATTGGAGAACTAACTATGTATTTCTCCTTTGAGATGTTGCATATGTGCAAATCTTCTAAAATTATCTAATGTGGATACTATTTGGTAGGCTATATTATTGGTCACCATTATTATAGTGGTATGTTTATTGCAATGAGAAAAGGTTATTGGGAGTACCTAATATAGTTGTCCATCTGAATTTATAGCAATAGTTTATGGTGCATGAGAAGATTTGTTCATTTTTAGTATAGTGTTGGAAATGATATTGATCATGATGCCATGTATAACTCAGTATTACTTTTAGTGGGAGTTTTGTGTGGTTACATAATGTGTTATGTCTTCTTTGTTTCAAGATTTTGGTTCTAAGCTATTATTGTTGCAATGTGTAGTGAGCCATGGATAATCTTTGATTAAAAGATGTATGGTTTTTTGTAATGGTTTTTGGTGTCATAAGGAGATATTGTATTTTTCCTTCACATTGTAGTGATAGTTCAATAGAATCTTTGGTTCTATTAACAAAATATGTGTGCATTGGTCCATATGACCTCCTAGGTGGGGATGTTAGATCATAACGTCATGATATGTTCCCGATTCTATGATTGGAACTTTGATAGTGGTCTTTTTGGTTCTCTTTAGTTTTGAGTATTAAGCATTTTCTTGGAGCTTCATGATTTTGTAGGGTTGCATTTGAAGTTGGCATGGATTGATTGATGGGTGATCATGGAAACTAGGGAGACTTGGGTGAGGCTAAGAGATCTCTTATTTATGGAGATTGTATGTTGAAATAGTTACTCTTTGACAAGGATTTCAAAAAAAATACTAAGTAGCCTACACCTTGTTATGGATGTGAATCCATTATGGACCTGAAGAGAAGATTTCCCTTTAGTATAAGCTTTCATTGCTTGGTTTTGAGTGTACAAGACAATATTATATCCTACTCTTGGTCTACTTGGTAGGTGAATGATCTAAGAGGTATTACCCACCTACATATCAAATGAATTGTTTATTTTATATCTTGTCTTATCATATGAGTTAGTCTTGAATACAAAAGTTTTAAAGACTTGTTAAGAAGAAGATGCATGGTTATATGGTTTTCCATTGTTCTCCTTATTTTCGTCTTGAGATATGGATCTAGTTTTGAGGACTTATTTGGAGAGGTACAAGAAATGGTTTGTGGCTTTGGGCATATTCCCTTTGTTGTGGGAATGATTTATTTTATTTTATCTACCTTTGGTGTGAGAGGTTTACATCTATTGTTGGCATATTTTCATTTGATTTTAATGTTAGATTTCAATATCCTTTCAAATTAGAAATGGTGAAGGAGATCTTACTTTACACAACTTGGTACATGTTAGTGTGGAACAAGGATAAGGTTTGATTTGTAGGTTCTCTCTTTGGCCTTGTTCTTTTTCTTGGATGTTTGTATTCATATGACATTGGTGTTGAGGTTCGTGTGGAGCTATGGTGATCACTATGTTTGTTGCCATGTGTTGTTACTTTTAATTCATTATCTTTTAGTGACAACATGGAGGTTCCTTGATCTCTTTCTTATGTTTAGTGTGAAGAACTTGGGAGAGCTATTGATACTAGTGGTGAGAGAGGTATTGTAGTGTGTTTGTTGGCAATAATTTCATATCATTGTATGTTTCCTTAACACTAAGCAATAGAGGAATTAGCCACATACTCTATGTGAAGTACTATAGGTAGACTTGGTATGCCTTGATCTATTTTCATATTTGACATTACTATGTAGTGGGAGTTTTTGGATATATGTTTGGTGACCGTGTTTTATATCTTAGTTTGTTGATTATTGATGTGATGATGAGTTTGCATGTTTCATTGGATTTGGATCTATGATTTATGTAGATTTTGGATTAGCTATCCATTTTCTTGTAGTAGGATGACTCAGATGTGGACTATCTATATCCATAAGATTTTTTTATTGTTAATGCAAACTTTGTTAGTTGGCTTTGTCTATAGTCATTTGTACATTGGTATGTTGCATTTGAAATAGGAGGATTGATATATAAGGACCTAATTGAAGATTTTGAGTTGATATATTGATAGCATGGAGTTCTATCTATGTTTTGTATACCTTGACCTATGAGGTATAGTTAGCTTGAATGAGTTGAAATTTGTTGTGGTTTCTATTCCAGCTAGTATGAGTAAGGCAACTAATCAGAACCTTGATTATCATTTCAATTTTATGTGTGTGTTCATGTGAAGATTGGTGCAGGATTAAATGGTAGATTTATTGATTCCTCAATAATGTGGATTGATGCCTACTCCATTGGACAACAATCATGAACAACATAGAGGAAGGAGATACAACTTCCACAACATCAATAAAAGTAGATTGTATTCACATACAATCATATATTTATATTCCATTTAATAGAAATACTTAGTAATCCATAACGAGAACACTAATACCCACTTGAAACAAAGGAATGATAATCACAAAGCAATTGCAATTCATGAGGTTTTGTGGAAAACCTTCAAACCCTTATTACAATCATGTCACTAAATGTGACAAGAGGAAACATACAACTATGATTATAATTCTCCCTTTAATTTTAGTGAACAAATATGGAGACATAAAATCACATGAACACACATTATAATATTCTTCTTACACTGTTATAGAGTGTATCCCTTCATGTGCACCTTAGAAAGGATTCATTTGACACCTTCTAGAATAACTTGCAAACTATCTCAAACTAGAAAATTGGCTTAGTAACCAATCCTTCGAAATAAATAAATAAACTCCTTTTAGTAGTAGTAGGGTGAAACCCTAACTGATAACACTATAGCCTAGGAAAATAAATTATTATAATGTATTCCTGCCTAAAATGAATATGACAAATTGAATAGTAGTTGTTGGAGGTGTAGAGGTAGTTGAGAAGAGTAATGGGGAATAGATATATTTAATTAGGTAGTTGGGAGCACTCCCCTACATCAATAGTATATAGGTAGGAAAATAACATCAGCACCATTACATTTGGCATTCAAAACCATTTGAAACACACATAATTTATTATTAAGTTCCTTTGAAGTATACCAACTTCTAAGAAGTTATTGGCTCTTTGGGAAAGAATTAGAACTGTGTTAGAGCCAGGAGGTGGTTGAGAAACCACATTAAATCACCAATAAACACATGTCTCTCATTTTATTTCATGTCAGAGGAAGACCAGGAACTCAAAATCTTGGTGAAGGTTATGAGTTGTAGGTTCTTGGGAAAACTTTGACAACTTACTCTAATGACTCCTACTTTTCAAAGCCTTTTTTATCCACCAATAATCTCCCAAATATTTTAGTGTTCAAGACATTATTGGAAAATCACCTCCCATCAAGAACTAGGCATAGTTCCAGAACCATCACAAAACTTAGCTACTTGACACTCTATCTCTTTTATTCTTATAAGAGATTAACTATGAAATCAAACCAAGTGGTGAAAGTTTTTGCTTCTCAGTACCCTAATTTTTTTTGGCATTTTCCTTCCTTTGTTATCCCTCTGGTTACATATTGAAACTCTTATGAAAGGGCTTATGTAAAATTTGTTTCAAAACTTAAGGATTTATCAAGAACTAGATGCTTTCCAAGAACTTCATTAAGACATCACTTAGTTCTCATAATTCTAAAATACTTTGACACATCCACTTGATTTATTAAATTTCACCATCAAAATTTTATTGCCCACCTAAAAATATTTGGAAGTCAATTTCAATATCTATTCAACACTAAGAACCATGTCAGGAACCTTAACAAGTTTGAGAACTTAGACAAGTTTTAGAACCACCATAAAGTTCTAAAAAATAACATTTTCCTCATTCTCTATTTTTCCTTCCTTTTTTCACACATTAGCATAAGAGTTTGGGTTCCGAGAAGAACCTAGAACCAATGATATACATAAGAGAGCAATGAGCATTAAGCATTAGGATGAAACTTGAAACAAGAAATTAAAAAGATCAATGAGATTGGTAGGCAAGACAAACTATGGAACAAGTTTTGAATCCAAATCAAAGTCCAAAATCTACAAAGTATTTTAGAGGTCAAAAGTGAGGAAGGGAATTGAAAAATGGAGTTCCAAGTTCCTATCAAGGCTTGGGGTTCGATAGGGAATCATGATAATACATTGAATATTGTGTTGCTTTGAAGTTTGAGCTTATGTGTACATAGCCCTCAAAATTAGTTTTCCAAAAATATAATACATAATATGTTAGTTGGTATAATTTTTCCACAATCCAATGAACAATAGTAATAATACTTATGGATTTAAGTGTGTAAATCTAGAAGTGTTTATTACTACATAATATGTTTTTTAATTTTATATTTTTAATTTATTTTATAAGCAAGATAGCTCCATTACAAAAAATAGAGACCTTTATTTGAGACATTGGGAAAATAGTTGGTTAGGTCACAAAAATTATAGAAAATGCGCTTTGCATGAATGTTTTGGTTTCGACAAAAAAGAAAACAATTTCAATAATTTAGGCATGTTATGGTAAAATGTAGTCATGTCTTTCTATTAGTATGAATTAAAATTTAAGAAAACACAAAACATTTAATAAAAATCACCAAAATGGTGTAGATATAGGAGATAATGATATAATTCTAAGAAACTATCTAGAAAATATTCTATTTATAGTAAAAGTTGTATTATGGTAAAATGTGACTTACTGTTAAATAATTAAAAATAGTACATTTTTAATAAAATATAACAAAAATGATAGAAATATTTTATTTTATTATATAAAAGTACAATTTGAATCTATAAAGAAAATGACACAAATTGCTAGTTGACGTTTGTTTATAAATTTATTATAATTTGTTTGGTACAATTGATAAAATGCATTAAATGCTTAAAGTGTTATTTTTGTGACCTAATAAAATTGAAAAATAGGACACACTATTGTGTTTCCACCCATTTATATTTGACAATGCATTTGTGAGATTCTTTTGAATGATAAATCTCATTCATATATTCCATGTTGAATAATGACCTAGGGGTTATCCTTGAATATAAGATCTTAAGTGTCCAATTTAAATTTTTTTACACAAATCTATACACAATAATTAATTTTTTAAATTATCAATTTTTATATAATAATTTAAAAATTTAAAAGATAGAATAAAAAGATAGACATAATCATACTCATAAATTTATTTAAAAGACAAAACTACCCATGATTTAATTAAAAAAGTTCTCTAAACATCTAATATAATTTAAAATGATAAGTTGTAATTAACTTTGAAAAAAACAAATTAAACATCAAAATAGTATATTAATGATAAGACCTTTCATTATTATGAATACAATAAATTCATGTGGCTCAATCATATATAACCATCCACAACATCTCTAACATTATTTAGAGTGGAGGTGGTAATACATTTATCCTTCTCTATGCATTTTCTATTTTTCTCTTCTAAAGTGATGTTTAATAATACTTCCTAACCACATTAGAATAGGAGAGGTATCATTACTAGAATAATAGTACTTGCAGTCCTTTTTGGTATATTTAATTAATTTACAATGTAATGATTAGATATGATTAAATTAAGTTGTTAGAGAGGAGTGCATGGAATATTAAAAGAAGGTACAATCACATTATAAATAGTAATAGGTGAAAGAGAGAAATTATTTAGTTTTGTATCTTAAAAATGAATGTAAATGAATAAAGACAATGAGATTTGTTTGTCTTGAAATTTTGAAATGTTTTAGACATTTACGTATATGGATCAAAATCAAAATACTATTTTATGTTTTGTGGTGGATTGAGTTTAATATGACAAATCTAGATTACAATCATGATCTCACTCTACATTTGTAGACTCAATCTCTAATTATGTATGGATTTTGTCCTATAGAATTGTAGACAATGGTATATTCTTTCAAACCCTTAATTTTTTGTGAAGTTGATGGTATATGAAAATACCTTGATTATGTATGTTTTATTATTCTTTTACAATATAGATTTTGCATATTATTTTAGTATAATTTATTGCATAAAATTATGTGGAATTAGTATTTGTGGTTTGAAATTTCTAATAGAACTTGGGCAATGCATGCATAGTAGGGTGTGACACCATGTGGCAATAGTGGAATTTGATTTTTTAAGGGACTTCAGTTGAACATAGGTTGTCAATTGAACTTGGTTATGTGATGCTCCTATGGTAGTGTTTTTTTCTATCCACGTGTAATTTTAGAGGTTAAAATAGTCAAACTTGTGTTGTGCCCATAGGGCTCAAATAAAATCACTTAGAGACAATATTTTATGTGTACACAACCCTCAAAATTAGTTTTCCAAAAATATAATACATAATATTTTTTAATTTAATTAATAAGCACATATATCCATTACAAAAAATAAAGACCTTTATTTGAGACATTAGGGAAATAGCTAGTTAGATCACAAAAATTATAAAAAATGCACTTTGTATCGATGTCTTTGTTTCAATAGAAAAAACAATTTCAATAATGGGCAAAGAAACATATGTTATGGTAAAATTTTGACTTGTATTTTTATTAGTATGAATTAAAATTAATAATAAATAAAATATTAATGGGAAATCAAGAAATAAAAAAGATGGAGGCTAATGGTTGTTTACAAAGGGTTGTGGTGATGAGGGTTTCACATAGGCAAAGCCCCTCTAGAAGGGCTCCTCAAGGAGTGACTTGCGAATTACAAAACAACGGCGGATGCAACAGGGTAAAGACTGGTCAGGGAAGTTGTGTAGAGGAAGAATTGAAGAAAACTAGGAAAAATAGTGATAGGTTCAATGCAACTAGTAGTGACTCCCATGTACAGTGCGGTCAAGACAAAGGGAAACCCAATGTCTTTGCCACCAGGGGAGATGGATCAAGGAAAGATCTTGAGGTGTCAGAATGTGGAATCACCCAGAAATTAAAGAGCTCATCCAAGACGTTGATAGAAAGGGGAAGAGGGATTTCAGAGCTTTCTCCTTCATCCAAATCATTTTTGGTAGATTTCGATGTTGAGATTGAAGAAGTAACATATAATGAAAAAAAATTATGGGTTGGGACTAATTGGGAGATTCAAGGGATTTTGGCCAAGCTTGAATGAGCTTAATAAGTGGATTTCTGACCAGTGGGAGGATGTATTGGATGGGTATGTCCAAATTTATCCCATGGCTAAAGGTTTTTTCATTGTTGTCTTTGAATAGGAGTAGGATAGAAAAAAGATCCTATGTGACTATCATTGGGATTGGGAAGGAAAACATATACTGATGTTAAAGCCATGGCATCCGATCTTTAACCCAACCATTGAAGTTTTTGAGAGGGTTCCTTTATGGGTGAGACTTCCTAACCTCCCCTTACATTATTGGTTTGATTCTTGCCTGGAGGTTGTAGGGAACTCTTTAGGAAGCTTTTTAATGGTGGATGAGGGATCCTCAAATCTTCTGCATTCAACCTTTGTAAGGATTCTAGTGGAGATGGATGTGTCCAAGGAGCTTCCAGAGGAGATGCAAATAAAAACTTCGAAAGGTTGT
The DNA here is from genome assembly GCA_007258455.2 of Sequoia sempervirens. NCBI lineage: Eukaryota > Viridiplantae > Streptophyta > Pinopsida > Cupressales > Cupressaceae > Sequoia > Sequoia sempervirens. Next base: position 288,990 of record VDFB02375865.1, on the reverse strand, counting down.
TGGGTCAGCCTTTGGATTATGAGGGGATATCCTTTAGATGTAGGATTTTCTTTCAAACTGGACACTTGGCTGCTCAGTGTACTAAACACATAACACATAAGTTAGCCTCCTAGTGGAAGGATGTTTCCACCAAGCACTATACACTAGAGAAAAAGGAGAAACTAGTGAGTGCTCAGATTTTAGGCAGAGAAGAAGTGGACCAAGTACCTAGGGCTCTGGAATAGAAAGGGAGTGCTTTGGTGAATGATGGAAGTAGGGAGGAGCAACAACAAGCTAATGGTGCCTTGATACAAGAAGGGGGTGTGGACAGTGTTAATGTTGTCCTCAATGGTAGTGAAAAGGATTTGATTTTACAAAAATGGGGCTACAACACTAGAGTGTGGAGAGAAAAAAGGTACAATGAGGCTACAAGAGAAAGAATCTGGGAAGCGGAAAGCAGAAGGCCAGTAAGCTCAATGTAGAGAGGATGAAGGAGTAAAGAGTCAACAAGACAAATCTTTGGATTGGCAGAAAGAGGGTGCAAGGGTGGAGGACAACTGTCAAGTGGTCAAGGGGAAGAAAGACAAGAAGGAAAAGAAAAAAACTTTTGCTATGGTCCTCTGGTCTCAGACCAAGGGAAGACCAAATTGTGCTTCAAATTTGTAGACTTGTTAATGGGTCTCTTCTCAAGGTCTTGTGGATTTAAGTATGTCTTTGGGTTGTCTGTAGTGCTTCTTTATTTGGGCGGGGATCCATCGTTTGTAACCTTGTCTGGCTAGAGCTAGAAAATTCTTGATATAATTTCACTTAAATTTTAATAATAATACAAATAAAAACTCCTATTACCGACCAAAAAGAATAATACATAAAATATTCAATTAAAAAATACCAAAAAAAATCATGGGCTAGATATTGGAGTTAATAATTTAATCCCAAGAAATCTTAGAATTATAGTAAAAGTTGTGTTATGGTAAAATGCAATTCACTATCAAATAATAATAAAAAAGTAATTTTTTAATTAAAAAAATTAAAAAATGATCGAAAATATTTTTAAATTTTGATTAAAAAAATACAAATTAAATCTACAAAGAAAATGATACAAATAATTAGTTTACATTATATTTAAATTCATTATACTTTTTTAGTATAATTGACAAGATGTGTTAAATGTTTGAAGTGTTTATTTTATGGTTCAATAAAATTGAAAAGTGGGACACACTATTGTGTTTTCACCCATTTATTTGATAATGTATTTGAAGGATTCTTTCGAATGATAAATCTTGTTTGTATATTTCATCCCAAATGATGATCTGGGATTATCCTTGAATTTAAGATTTTAGGTGTCTAATTTGAATTGTTTTTGCAAACCTATATACAATAATCAACTTTTTAAATTTCAATTTTTATATAATAAATTTAAAATTTTATAAGATGGAATAAAATTGTACACAAATATGTATATGATAAATAAAACCATATATATAAGACAAGCTATACTCATAATTTAATAAAAAAATCCCTAAAAATCCAAATAAATCTATCATATTCTATATTTAAATGATAAATGATAAATTATAAATTATAAATTATGATTAACTTGTAAAAAGTTAAACATCAACAAAATATTATATTTATGATAGGACCTTTTATTAATATTATTGTTTTGAACACTTTATGTTCATATGGCTCAATCTTATATAATCATCCACATCATCCTCCTCTATGCCTTTTCTATTTTTCTCTTCTAAAGTGGGGTTTTCTAGTACTTCTTAACCACATTAGAATAGGAGTCATCATTACTATTAATAAAAAGTGCTTACACCGCTTAGGTATATTTAATTAATATAATGTAATTATTAGATATGATTAGAGGAGTGGACGGAATATTAAAAGAAGGTACAATCACATTATAAACAGTAATAGGTGAATGGGAGAAATTATTTAGTTTTGTGTCTTACAGATGAATGTAATGAATGAAGACAAATAAGATTTATGTGTTTTGAAATTTTGAAATTTGAAAATTATTAAATATTTATGTATATAGATTAAAATTAAAATATTCTTGTTTTGTAGTGGATTTAGTTTGTAGTGACAAATTTAATTTCATGTTACATTCATAAATTTAATCTATAGAGTTATATAAGAATTTTGATCTATAGAGTCTTAGACAATGATATCTTCTTTTAGACCCTTAAATTATTTTTGTGAAGTAGATGGTATCTAAAATACTTTGATAGACAACACATTTCAAATATTATGAATTCTAGAAAAAATTGCTAGACAATTCACATACGTTAAGATGAGTGTGATAAGATATGTTAGATTCCTTGCTTGATGTCAAAGTTTGAGTGCAAATGTTAATGATTGTTCTTGTAATGACCAATGATTCTTTCTATATAAATGAATGATGTCTTTTTAGACATGAACATAATTCTAAAGTGCAAAGATTTGTGCATAGTTAGCCTATAATCAAAGTGTAAAAAAGATGCAACTAGCTAAAACGCTTGATTTTAATATTGTATTTAAGTATATCAAGATTGTGGTTGCAAGAACAATCTCATAATTGCGGACATGACCTATGTTAGAAAATTAGATTAATAACTAAAATTAGGGAAATAAACCAATTACAATAAAATTGTATGCACATAAACATAAAAATAAATGACAAATATAAAAATACATGTACAAAGAAAACTAAAATACATAAATTGAACTTTATCCAAAAACAAAAATTGAACTTTATCCAAAAACAAAAATTGAAAGGTTGTAGCTCACTAAAATACATAAATTGAATTTTATCCAAAAGTAAACTAAAATACATAAAGTGAACTTTATTCAAAAGAAAAAATCAAAGGATTTTAGCTCACTAAAATACATAAAGTGAACTTTATCCAAAGGAAAAAATAACACTGAAGGTTGTAGCTCAATTGGTGTTACTATGTTCCTTGATTATGCTGGTGTCATGATCGTGCCTTGGGTGACTTTGGCAAAATGGATCCCCCTTGATCCTTGACTTCTAGAATACTTAAAATTAAATAGAATTTATGTCTACATGTTTAAAAATATATATATAACCAAATTTGCACTCATTCTTTTTCAAATACACAATATATATTTTTCTCAAACCAAATTTACACACATTCCTTTTCAAATACACAATATTGCAACTATTTTCATTAATATTTACTTGTGTTTTCTCTATATTATGTCCATCCACTCACATTTTCAATAGTTATAAGATTATTTCACCTACTATTATAAAGTGTACCCAATTGGTAGTATTGTTTGGTATCATTTTTTTGTTTCATGTAAAATTAATTGTGGAATATTTGTTTTGATTTAGTCTAATATAATAAGACATAAAATTAGAGGCCAATTGTAGATTTGGACACATGTTATAGAGAAAGAAAGAGAACAATTGGAATTAGTTTAACATGAGAAAATGATTTCCCAAAAAAGACATCATCAACAACACTTCTGCGCCTCCAAGTATAATATCATCTAACAGTAGATTTCCGCAGGGAAATCTTTGTTGAAGGCCGAGGTTGCCTTTGAAAATAAGGGAGGTATGGGAGACCATATATACTCAAATTCTCCCCTCCAAACAAAGATATATTCATAATACAATTGGGGAATTAGGTGAATAAACCATGACAAAACTTTCGGAAAGTAGACATAGATGCTTGAATGGAATGGAATGGAATGAAACAGAAGAGAATGATGAATATTTGTGTCAGCAGTGAGTTCCAGCCTTGCAACCGAGGACTCCTGCATTTCCAGTCAGAGCTCCCACCATGGAAGATGGCCTCGCCCCTAAGCTCGATGCCTTTGCATAGCTGGATGAAGCCCCTGCTCCAGATGGCGTGAAGAAAGCCCCATTTAACATTAGATCTCCTTCTGATCTCCAATTCCAGTGCTGCCATTCACTGGGGTTGAAATCCTCTCGTTTTGTTACCTGAAAAAAACAAAAAACATAATTAGGTCACGAGTTGGGTAGTTACAAATCTTGCTTTCCCTATAATAATATTCCTCATCTAAGCATGTGCAATGTAGCTGTTGAGCAACGCGTCACATCTCGAATTGACCAGAAACTTTATGCATGTGCAACGATGTACTCTTACCTCTTTTGCAAAGGGATTGACTGGTGCGAGGTATCGGTTTCCTTGGCTGTTAATGGTGGGGTTCGCACTGCCTCCAATGGCATACATTTCCCAGTGCGTGTAGTCATTGTTCACCACGTGAAAGTACCCGTGCCGGCACCTGTGTAATGCATTAACCGTTTACAAGCTTTTAGTATACAGCACCCGGCTAAAAACTCGGACAAATGGCAGTGGTTATAGTGTGGTGGTTACTAGTAGTTTTACCTTGGCATCCGTTGCACTAGACCTGCGCCGAAGTGGTTGAAAGCGATGGTCACCTGCATATTGACGTCCTGCGTGTAGGAGTCACTGTGACCCAAGAGCATCACCTGCATCGGATCATAAGAAGTTAGCGACAGAGTGGAGGAAGAGGCAGATTAGAAAGGGGGCACAATTGAGATGATGGTTTGGAAGGGAACCTCGTTATGATGGGCGAAGTGGTTGTTGGAAATAGTAATGGCAGTGGATCCCATGATGGCGTCGATCAGACCGTCGGCGCATCGGGAAAGCGAGCAATGGTCGACCCAAATGTGGCTTCCGCCGAAGATGGACACCCCGTCTCCGTCGCAGATTGTTCTCCACCCGTAGTGGGTCGGGGAGTCTCTCACCATTGCATTGCCTGCGGGCTTGCAGTCGTGGATGTGAATGCCGTGAATGATGATGTTGGTTACGTACTGAATCGTTATGCAGGGCCCATTTGCGATGTGGACATTGACGCCTCGGCCGTCAATTGTCTTGAAGCTGTTCATGATGAGCTCCTCCTTGAGCTGGATCACCATGCTCCTCTGGAAAATGATCCAAAGCGGCTCCGTCTGGATGACAGCGTGGCGCAGAGTTCCGGGGCGGGGATTCACCGCATCGTAGTCACCAGGATCTGTTACTACGTAAAAGCGCCCGTTCTTGCCTCCAATGGCGTTCCTGCCGAAGCCAATGGCGCAGTCGGCGAGCCTCTTGCGGTTGTTCTGCCAGTTGGGGTCGCATCTCCAGCAGTCGTCAATGGGGTTCCCCGTTCCGCACGACAAATAAGCGAGCTCTCGCCTCGTACTGTTAATGCTCCTGCATTGCCATAACAATGATCCCAAAATCTCAACAACCAGAAAACAAAAACAGAGTCGATGCGCTTAAAATCTACCTACATTTCTAGCCCGAAAACAAAAACAGAGAAACGAAAAAAAGACAATCTTACTTTTGAACCATTTCAGCAACACTATCCGGATCCTCTTCTACAGCAGAGGAATTGCTCTGTTTTGCCGAGCACACAAGCCCAAAGAGTAGTGCTGCGAGTGCCAGCAACATCCAAATCGTGAAACTCCGAGTGCCCATCTTAAAGCTCACAGTCACGCACCAGATCCTGGCCTCTATAACTCTAGTTGGTATCTTAACAGACAATGCTGCAACTCTCTAAGCTAAACAGAATGCTGAGCAAACAGGACAGTGGAGTGGTTCTACTGGAGGCAGGGGATATATGCTGACGGTACAGGTTTGGTGCTTTGGGCTCTAATCGGACGCCTTACTTATAGCCCAGATTTGGCCATAGATAGACACTTCGTAATTTACAAGTTTAATCTAGTCTAATCGATAGATTAAGTCCGGGCCTACAAATAAAATTTAGCAGAAGTCGACAATTCCCACGACTCCTCTTTTTCACCAGACAGTATGAAACTCCGTTAACTGTATACATTCCCCACCATTGACTCTATACGAACACTTACCTAGTTGAGAAAAAAATGTCAGTGTGCGGCACTGATAGCTTTTACCCGGTCTCACTACCATCAACGGCCCATATCTTCTCCCAATGGTACGGCTAAAAGATCCACCGTAGATCTAAGGAATAATTACCAAACCCCCAACAACTGAGAGCATTAGGCACAATAGTTAGTTGGTCCCTACCAAATAGTTAGTTAGTTGATGACTAAAGACCCAGATAATTTTTCGCTCAATTGCTGTTGTTGCACTGATTGCGCGGCACTTGACCGAACCGCTAAATTTGGCAGCTCCGCCAAACTGGCTAGCTATGCCACGTCAACCTACGCTAATCATACTGACGACCACCGATAGTCTAAAGTTCCGCAACTGTTTAACTGTCTCTTTGGGAAGTGCACGAACTGAATATTCGTTTCTAGTTAAATATGGTGTTAAGATAAGCTTAAAAAAGAGTTAGGCTAATGTTTCGGTTTAGAAAAACAGCAAGGAACCCGAGAACATGGGTGGGCGTCTTAACATCCAATCAAAACCGGCCAAGCGGGACACCAGCAGTGAATAATTGCAGTTCGGTTCAAACTTGGCCGCCTTTGAATTCCACATGCAATTTAATGTTAGAAACCCGAAGGCGGGGGAACGGGGGAACCGTGAGCACCGGCCGATATTGTAGAACGGTGGGACCCACCGTAACATGCACATCTCACCTCTCACCATCTCTCCGACTCCCTACCACGTGTTATGCCTACACTTTGTATGAGTTTTGTCTTTTTCTTCCCGCTTCTAGCCTCCCAATATCCCTAGGAATAGGAGTAGTCCCTTTGTCTTTGTCGGTGGCCAATGCCCAAGCTCCTATCTTCTTCTCTTTGGGAATGTATTAAACTTTCTTCTAAAATGTGTAATTACCAATTTTAGAAGAAGACAAACCCTTTGAAACTTCCACATCTTTTACCTAAATATGTCTTTTTGTCTACCTAATGCATTCATTGGGGGGACTCCCACTTCACATGGTGTAAAAGTATAAACTACATTTGAAAGTTACAAAACTTAGTTGTCCTTACATTAAGTTGTTAGACTTTAGGGAAATTAGATATAACTTAGTTCCACATTGCAAATTACCACGTTTCTCAATTTAATGCCCACCTATAAGCATGACCACGAAGGCAACATGTGAGGTAAAAGAACACGTTTCTCAATTTATGTTATTTAGGTGAAATAGTTTGATATCTACAATGAGGTGGAAAAAGAGGCAAGATGTTGAAAACAAGTCTCACCTTCTAGATTTTGGCATCCTTTTATCAAGGATAGGATTGTTAGTGGTAATGTTTCATATCATGTGCTAATGTTCTCTTGGTGCATTACCATTCTATTTGAGCACGATAATGTCAGGTCTACCTTTTCTATACAAAAATGTTAATCTTGATAGATTTGTTTGTACTTGCTACTACAACAAAATGTCTACAAATAGGAAAAGTAGTGCATTAGATATATTTAGGGATTGAGCCAAATTAGATCTTTAAATTGATTCACACTTGGATGGAAATGTATAATTTTTAAATTGATTCACACTTGGATGGAAATGTAGGTTATAAGTGTTTGTGAATAAGATCTAGGTGTAACATGCATGTTGTTGCAATAATGGTAGATTGTTATCAAGATCATGGATGTTCTTTTACATATCCTAAATATGTATACATATGCCTTAGATCCTTATGGAGTGTGTTAATGCTTATGAGTTCATTTTCTTAAATATTCTTTTATAAGAAAGCTCTAACCCTTTTTTACTATTAGAGGTGAATTAGGGGTTTTTTAGTGTGAAAAGTCGAGTCTGATATGAGAAAAATAGATTTTGAATTTAGGGAATGCTAGCTCATGGTCTTGTTTAGAGCATAAAAGTATGACACATTAGCATTCTAGATGATGATAATATGTGGGAGGAAGGTGTTCAAGTGTGGTGATGTTCATGTTCATATATTAGGTGTAGGTTTATGAATGATCTACACTCTAAGTGGTACAAATGGCTAGAGTTATGCTAATCAAATTCAAGATGCTAGAGTAAGCAGAAAATAAGAGGGAAAAGTGATAATTATGTACTTTTCATTATTATATATTGCCCCACTTTAGCATACTTGTGTATTACAACAAATCAAGCATGAAAAAGTAAATAAAAATTACATTCATTAAACCTGATATAAAATATATGAAGAAAAATGATACTAAGGATCTCTAATTACATTAGATGAATCAGACCATCAAGGTTAAGTGTTGCCATTGTAGTCATAAGAGATTGTCTAAATCCTTGTGACTATTGCTGGAACTTTGGTGTACTATTCGCTTGTAGAGTGTTCTAGTGAGAGAAGTTAGTGAACTTGTTCAAGATCAAGTGTTTGATTGTAGACTTGTAAACAAGTATATAGTTAGTTGCAATGAATCATGGTAAGTTGTGAGTATTTGATGATATAGTTTAGAATTGAGACTGGTTTAAATCTAGTACCTCTATGTTCTCATTCACAAGTAATTTGGAGGAGAACTCACAATTGCATAATTGTTGAACTATGTCACTAGAGTTTGTATGGCAATGTAGGTGCACTTATGACATTGTTGGAGTACATATAGTGATCATTAGGAGCATGGTGATGTTATAAGGAATGCTTAGAGTTACTATAAGTAGCTAGAAGCAAGTAGGGGCTTGTCTTTGTTATCACAAGCCATGAGTACTGGTTGGCTATGGTGTGCAAAGACATACATGTGGATGAGGTAAGTTGGTCAATAGCTTTTAGCCAAGTGTGAGTAGCAACAACTTCTTATGTATAACATACTATGTTATGACAAGATTACAAGATGCTTATGTGATTGTTGATATTCTACGTAATATTTAAATGGTTGGCATAAACACCCCAAATCCACTTCCACTTCTCTATATCAATTTCCTAAAAATTAATTAAATAGTTAATTTGGTTAATTATCCCTAGACTAACTATTTTTCTATATAGACTAATTAATTCACATTAATTAATTTGACTAACCTTACCAGTTGACCAATCACAACTGATTCCTCTTTGCACCCCTAACTTTAATTAATTAAATTAACTTGATTAACTAACTATTTTGTAGAAAAAGGGAAACTATCCTTTGGAGATTTGCACTCTTTAGGGTTTGGCACCTTTTTCTACTTTCATTGAGGAGGCCAATGGAATAATATGATTGTGAATGGGTTTGATGGATTTGGACAAGATATATGATTGAATTACAACTTGAAAGGTGAGTCAACCAACCCTTGATCAAATTTGAAATGGACTTAAGGATGAAATGCAATGCAATGACTAGGCTAATGATGTAAATTTCAATTTTGATGCAAAAAATAGTAAACATGAAAAGCCACAGACAAATTCAGGCAGTAGAAATGGACTAAGTGGAGTACTATGCACCTATGGTTTGAATTTGGGGCTAGAAATGGAGGACTAAGTCACCCAGGGTGACAGTGTCCTTTTGATTGAAATTTAGATATGTTTTTGCAATCCTCGAGAGCCAGGTCAGAGCTTCCATTTTCTGCTTGTCGCACTATTGGATCATTGTTGGATAATTCTATAATTGAGTTTTCATTTGTTGTCAAGGTGTAGGGTTTGAATTCAATAATGAATAATTGATCTTCAAACTTCCTCCAATCTTCTTCAGATCTAAAACTTCCACATTCAAAGACAAAGGAAGGGTTGTTCCATTTAGGGGTTTGCCTTAGTCAAACCCTGTGTTAGTGTTTCTACTTCCACAATGGCAATGTCAATGATAAAATGATAAATGAGAGGAAGGAATGATGAATCAACAAAGTTTTGCAATTCACCACCCTTCAATGGCTTCCTTAGAGGACTGAAGTCATACAAATATCCTCAAGGTTTGGATCTTTCTTGCTTCAATTGTTAGGAGACCTACAAGGATTAGTCTTCACAAGCATAAACATGAGAACATGAACTCACATACACTTTGACATGATGCTTGGATCTTGAATTGCTACAATAAATCTCTGAAATGCTACTATTGACTTGCTTGACAATTCTCTTGATAATGATTCTTGATCAATTATATCCACTTGATGCTAGGTATTTCCAATTATTTTTTAAATGATGTAATAACTAGGTATTTATATTCAATTATTATAATTTCCCACAAATTAAATGTTGACACCGACATATTTGAATTTGGAGCCAAAATAGGGAGACTAAGTTGCCCTAGGCAACTATATCCTAGCCCTATTTTTTGGGAATTAAGTTGTCAAGGACAAAGTATTAAATGAATGCATTTATTTTCCATATGCAATTTGTGAGTAATTGTTTAAAATGGGCCATGGAATGCATAATTTAGGAAATTAGTTGTTTAATTGGGTCCAATAACTTAAGGGGATAAAAATGTAGTGTGAAATTATCAAGGGTGATAATTTATGATGCTACATTTAGCCCCCACTTTAGTGAGAGTATGAACTTATGCTCAAACTCACACTAAAGTAGAAAATATGTCAAGAGGGGTCTGATTGTCCAAATGTTGAAGAGATAGGATGACAATGAATCAAGGGGGAGAATGCAAGCCCCCAAGATCCAAGATCCCATGGAAAACCAACATGATCACAAAGGAACACACACATGTATAAAATGCAACAAGACAACATACACAATGTCAAAGCAAAATGCAAAAGGAGGGTATGGATAATCATGGAATAGCAAGCTATGTTACATGCTAGGATAGACACCAAAGGCATTCATGACTCATAGACTAACAAAGTCTGATATTTTCTAGGTGAATCACAAACAAAAGGAAACACATGCTAGTGAAGTTCGATATTCACTAGGTGAGCCCCCATGACAAAGCAACAAAATGAGAAACACACAAGGTCTAGTGAAGTTTGATATTCACTAGGTGTGTACCCATAACCATACCAAGAATTATACTCCCTAATAACTCTGATAAGGTGCTACAAAAATGATCAAGATGTTATTCCAACGCATCACTAAGTTCAACGCACGTGAACAAAGTGAAGCAAAAGTGCCAATATCAACACATCACTAAGTCCAACGTGTGTGAACAAAGTGAAATAAATAGTGCCAATGTATGCCCCCACCTTAAAGAAATTGCTAAACACCATATTGTGAACAATTAATTTCCATGCGATGAAGATCATGAGAGTTTATTTGGGAAGCCATATGCCAATGATATGTTTCCAAATAAAGCTATGTCATGATAAAGTGTTTCCCCCAAATGCAATACAACAAACAACATAGAAGATGAACACATAAGGGATCCATGGATCCAAGGTCAGTATAATCTATTAGATTCCTATTATCTATTGTTGTTGCTTATGATTTTGAAATAAAGAAAATGGATGTTAAAACTACTTTTTTGCATGGGGATCTTGAGGAAGAAGTTTATATGCGATAGCTTGACGATTTTGTTGTGAAAGGAAAAGAACACTTGGTTTGTAGGTTAAAGAGATCTTTATATGGTTTGAAATAGTCACCCAAGATGTGGTACTAGAATTTTGATGTCTTTGCATTGAAGTTGAGTTTTATTAGGAGCAGGAGGATCATTGTGTTTAAATTAAGGTTATTGATGATCAGATACTAATGATTGTCTTGTATGTTGATGACATGTTTATGGGTAACATCAAGGTGATGATTAGGGAGCTTAAAACTCAACTTTCTCGCACATTTGATATGAAGGATTTGGGGGGCTACAAAATATATTCTTGGGATGGAGATCAATAGAGATCGGGTTCACAAAAAGCTTTGGTTAAGTCAAAGTAAGTATATTGATACCATTTTGTAGAGGTTTAATATGCATGACTGTAAACCAGTAAATATTCCATTTCCAGTTGGTACAAAGTTGAGTTTAGACATGTTTCCTAATTTTGATGATTATATTGAAGAAATATCTAACATTCCTTATGCTAGTGTCGTTGGTAGTTTGATGAATGCAATGGTTTGCAATAGACCAGATATAGCCCAAGTAGTGGGAGTTTTGAGCAAGTTTATGTCTAACCTTGGTAGAGAACATTGGAATTTTATTAAGAGGGTGTTTAGATATTTGTGTGGTACTTCAAATTACTATTTTTTTTTATCATGGGACTGATGATGTTGATGATGTGGTCAAGTTATTGGACATACAGGGTTTTGTTGATGCAGATTGGGTAGGTGACTTGGATAGTCGAAGGTACACTAGTGGCTATGTTTTTACTTTGTTTAGAGGTGCAGTGAGTTGGATGAGTAAGAGGTGTATGTGCATAAAATTGGTCATGTTTAAATAATCCTGACATTTAATTAAATATTTATTATTTAATTAATTCCTCTAAAGTCTTCTACAAGTAATTAAATTTAATTAATTTAATTACATTGTTCATTCATTATTCTCCCACCATAATTAAATAAATTCTTTTTATTTGATTATTTCATATATCTACTTGATTAAATTAAATAAATACATTTTATTTATTTAAGTCAATTATCATCTCTTAAATTTAATTAAGTCTTTTTAATTAAATATCTCTTTTTCTATTTTAAACTTTCCTCTAAATTAATTAAATACTTTTATTTAATTAATCTCGTAACACATGTCATTCTTTCTAATTTAATTAAATATTTTATTTAATTAAAGATCTTCTGCTTTCCTCAAATCATAATTAGATATTTTATCTAATTATAAAATCTTTTGATTTCCTTAAAATATTAATTAAATATTTAATTTAATTTAAGATCTTCTGCTTTCTTCAAATCATAATTAGATATTTTATTTAATTATGAAATCTTCTGATTTCCTCAAAATCTTAATTAAATATTTAGTTAAGAAAAATCAACATGCACTCATAAATAAATAATTGAATTAGATAATTCATTATTTATCTTATCAGAATCTTTCCATTTTTCTTCTAAAAAAAGATGATTTTTAAATCATCTCATCTTATCTCTTCCATGAAAATGGAAAAATCTTGTTTTTCTCGTTTTCTTCTATTTTTCTCTTCAGTCTCATCCATCTTCGACCATTCGATCTGTCAGGAATTATCACAGCCGTTGGTCAATTTAACCAATCAAAGTCTTTCAAAAAATCTATAAATATAGGTGCGAATCCAATCATTGGTTACAACTCACGACGAACACAACATACACATACATTACGTTTGCATTCTTGCATTTTTAGCATTTTCAGCAATATTCTCATCATAGCATAATCTTGCATTTAGCATAATATGCATTTTAATATCTCATTCTTCAGTAGCCTACTTCGTTGAGCTTGGCATTCCAAATTTGAGAGCAACTTGAGCAAAGATGAAACGCCGAAGATAGAGAGCAATAAGACGACTTCGGAGAGGCTGCCATAAATGAGTTTTGCTTATTTATGTTTTTCTTTCAGTTTCTTCGATCTAATGTTTTATTAAATGTGTTTTGAATTCATTATAATAGATCAAATTTTCATACACACATAAAATGGTGCCCACCGTGGGGCCTATGCCCTGATTTTAATATTTTCTTGCAGAGTATTTTGGCAGGTTTCTGCATTCTAAGTTCGGCGTTTGGAAAAATTATGTGTTTTAGCGCATCCGAGACTTTCTACGGTGCTTCTGGGACTTTTAATTCTTTCTATTTTCGCAGGTATTCCAGCGCATCTGGGGACTGTTTCGGCGCTTTTGAGAGTTATTTTAGCGCATCTGAGGGATAGAATAACGCATTTGGTCTCATTTCATTTAGAATTAAAATTGCATTAATTACAGTAGTGCATGTAAGGACTGTTTTAGCACTTTTCTGGTCTGTTTCTGTGCATTTAAGGTAGATATTAGAGCAGGCATGCTACATATTTATGGATTTACATCAACACTTAGTTAAAGTAGCGCATCTGAGGTCTGTTTCTGCATTTTTGAGGTCTGTTTCTATGCTTTTGAGGTCTGTTTCTGCATTTTTGAGGTCTATTTTTGCGCATCTGAGGTCTGTTTCTACGCATATACTATCTGTTTCTGCGCATTTGAGGACTGTTTCTGCGCATGTACTATCTGTTTTGGCGCATCTGCTATCTGTTTCTGCGCATATGGTTATAATACAAAAAATAGAATTTTGAGTCTGACGCATTCCGCAGATAGAATTTTCTCTGGTTAAAAAGAAACAACCCTAGGATAGTCACATCTGGATAAAATTGATCAATCCTAGGATAGGCATGGAACTTAAAATGAAGCAATCTAGGATAAGCACCACACAATGATATTGCAGTTAAAATTAAACAAACTTATTTCTGTGAAGTAATATCTTCACTTAGAGTAGAGCATTGTGATTTTGGGTTTTAAAAAGAACATTGGTTTGCTTTGTCTGTGGCAATAGGTCTATGCTCTCCCCTTAACTGGGTGATCAGAATACCAGACTTGTCTTTTCAATTTCATGCAATTTTACTGCTTTATTTACATCCTTTAGAGAGCCTGCCATAGTGGGAAAAAGTACTCACCCTACGGGAACAACTCAAGTGGGTTCAAGCCAAAGCTAGGCTATTCCGCCCCACTATAAAATTTAAAACAAATTTGGGGAAACCCTCTTTTTCCGGTAGTGTGCAAGATAACCATCCCCAAAACCTTTGTTCTAAAGGTTGGGAGGTCTCCTGAGGGAGTTTATTATTGCCGCACTGAACGGAAACCCTTACTACGAACCTAGTGTAGTAGCCAGCCGAAGTCAGTTTCCGAACATTCTAATAATCAAAGTGCAAGGGGAGGGAAGAATCTGCCCCCAAGACACTCACCATATAATCGCCACAGATTGTTTGCTCAGGGGATTCGGTATCCACTTCCATCACCTTGAGTACACACCTGGAAAAGACAAAAACACGGGCGCCCTCTAGGGGGTGACACGGCTGTGTGAGTCGACACGATTTTAAGATGTGGGTTGTTGATTACTAGAATGACCTACTTGAGTACTAAGAGTGAGTCTGTCTGAATTATCTTTCATGTGCTAAACCTATGAAAACATTTGTTGAAAATATTTTCTCAATCAAACACTTGATGTTAGTATAGGGTTTTAAAAACAACTGTTTTTAGAGTGTTTGATGTGTTTTCATTTACATTAATTCAGAATAAAAGATCATCCGAAGTGAACATGAAAAACAACTGAAATCTTTCACACACCTGAATTTCTGACATTTTGATATCTCTCCCATGCTTAGAGATTGGAAATCAACAAAATTTGTCAAGAAATCATTTTCCAATAGAATCAGGAAACCCAAAAAACAATTAGGGTACAAGAAAACATTGCAAAGAAGAAAATTTTTGTACAAAAGTCGACATGTATTGCTTCATTTCCGTGGATTTCTTCATAGATACCAAGACTTTGTTAGGGGATTCACTGACGAATACGCTGTAGATCCTTTGGATTCTCGAGCTTATCATCAGAGATTAGCTCTATCTCAACGACATAATCTTAACCGACCTCTTGAGTTTGATAATATACCACAACCTTCTATTGAGTATCCCTCACATCCTAATCAAATCCTCCAGTGATCTTGAATTCTTCCTTCCAAAACAAAGATCAAATCTTAAGAGTGCACTTTCTGAACAAATTTCTAATTTCTTGATACAACTTCCCCAACAGGATTCTGATATCCTTCATCATTGGAAGCCACAATCAATAGTTAGGAACATCCTTGATCATATCATAAGATTTTCATCTTATCAGATCAGGACATCATCATCATTGCACTTGTCGAAACTGTGATATAAGTTTAGAAGAACTCTTCAAAATCATATGCCTATCTTCACAAGATCTCAATTCAATAAATTAAAGGACGAAATCCAACAAGAAGGTCAGACCCAAAACACTCAAGAAGAAGGAGAAAGCAGTAATCCTCTTTACATTATGAGTCGTAATCCACTTTTCGACAAAGATATGGATAACAGAGAAGAAAATCCATTCCACCAATACAAAGACATGAGAAAAACACATACAGATAGTGATGATGAGCAAGATGAAGAATGTCTTAGAGAGGCCGAGCAAGATCCCAAATTCCACAAAGCCATAGAAAAGATCTTGCAACGCGATAAAGAAAAATACTTCCTCTATCTAGCTGACCAAGGAGCTAAATTGCCTCATGACTTTGGTACCAAGCATTTGAAAAGAAAACCTGAAGAATCACCCCTAGTTGATCTTAGTGCTTTGACTCAACAACTTAAGACACTTCAAGGACAAGTTAAAGAGTTACAAGGGGGAAACACAACAAAGAAATATACTCTTGAGGATATTTGTCCTTATCCTTTCGATCGAAGTCTCAACATGATCCCATTTCCCAAACATTGTGAAATTCCAAAATTTGATCGTTATAATGGGAAATCGGATCCAATCGATCATGTTAGAGACTTCTGAAACATGACTTTGGAGTTCGCTCATGAGGACACTTATTTGATGCGTTTATTTCCTAGGAGTCTTGGAGCTCACTCTATGGAAGGGCTATCAAAGATCACAGCTCCTATCAAGACATTTGAGGAATTAATCAATTTGTTCATACTACAATATTCCTACAATCTCCAACACCAAATCACTATGATAGATCTCTGCAAAGTTGCACAAAAACCTGGTGAACCTTTTATTACTTTTCTTCAGAGATGGAGGAGAATCTTCGCCAGATATCCACGTCCTGTTCCTGAAAAGGAAAAGATGGTTACCTTCATTAACAGCTTGAATTCAAAGATGAGCTATCATTTGAATTTACATTGTCCTTCTTCTTTTGAGAAATTGATTGAAGATGCTATAACCATCGAAGGTGCTTTGGTCAAAAGAGGAACAATAAAACTTGACAAGGATAATCCTAGCTCATCTAATCATCATAACAATCAGGACAAGTCTAAATTTTGGACTCGCAACAAGAACACGGTGAATGATGGTGTTGTTGATGCGAATCATGTCTCAAATAAGCCATTTGTCCTCAATGCTCTGAGTGCTCCTCACAACAACAATTATAACAATGTCAACTCGGTTACAAATCAGAGAAATAATCCCCCTCCTCCGAGGAACAATATGAATAAAAATTCTACTCCCAATCTAGGGACTACCAAAAACCAAGGTTATCAAGGAACCACAAACACCAACAACTCCTCAGAGAATACCTCGAATAAAAATCTGCAACGATTTTCATTCTTCTCGAATAGAAGAAATTACACTTCATTGGGTCAATCTTTGGAATCTGCATTCAAAGAGTTGATGGCTAAAAATGTCATTACCTTGCCACCTCAACGAAACTATGAACCCAGTGTGAAGCCTCCATCATGGAATGAGGCATACTATTGTGACTATCATTGGTGCAAAGGACATCACACAAATAACTGTCAAGCCTTGAAAAATACCATTCAAGACTTAATCGACAATGACACCCTTACAATAGAAGGACATCAAAAATCAAATGAAGATCATCAAGATTTTCGCAATCCTTTGCCCAACTATCAAAAGGGTGAATCTTCTGAAAAAAATGTCAATCATATTGAGGATCCGATAATCAATCATATCTACACTGACGATGAATGGGTGAACGTTATTAAAGTCAACAAGAAGGTGGAATATAGAGAGGTCAATGTAACAACAAGGGCACAAGCTAAAGTTGTCTTAAGGGGCACCTCTTCAAAACCCACTGGGCCTCCACCTCAACATCAGTATGATTTAGTCAACCAACTCCGAAAAAATCTGGCCCAAATTTCTATCTTAGAACTCTTGAAGATTTCCCCAACACATAAGGAAATTCTCGACAAGGCCCTCATTGAAACAACTGTATCCACTGATTTGGATGTGGACCACTTTCAAGCCATGGTAGGACACTTGTCCTCACCCACATGCCTCTCATTCTCTGAAAAGGATGACGTTTCTATAACTCATCCCCATAATTCATCATTATACCTAGAGGTCATGGTTCACAAGTTTCGTGTCAGACGAGTTCTAATAGATGGAGGAGCTGGTTTGAACATATGCACCATGAAGTTAGTTACTGCCTTAGGCTTTTTTGAGGACTCCATTGATTTTAGAAGAAAGATTACCATCAAAGCCTATGATGATGAGGAAAGAGCATCCAAGGGTCTAATAATGCTACCAATCAGAGTGGGACCTGTTATCAAAAATACTTTCTGTCAAGTATTAGACCGTGATCTTGCATACATCTTGTTGGGTCGTCCTTGGATCCATGAAATGCAAGTTGTCCCATCCATGTACCATCAATGTCTTAAGTTTCCACATGATGAACAGGAAATCATGATACCGGCTGATAATTCAAAAATTCAAACTTGTGCCAATATCAAAGCCATCCAAGATACTTTGGTTCCTAACAATCGGGAAGCTCGTGCTAGTACTTCTCTAAATATTGACACACAAATTAGTCAGTTAACCAATGGTTTTGAGAAGAAATTGAAATTCAAATACCATGGAGTCGGAGAATACTCTCTTTGTCTCGCTAATTTATCCACATCTCCTTGGTCACATGGACAACCTTCCATCGCACAACACCAAATATCAGCAGCATCGACGTCAACACAACCACCAACAGAACCGATTACAAAGTTTAATGGACAATTCATCAAAGAAAAATTCCCCATGGAAGATCTTGAGGATAGGGAAATTCTAAACTGGCTCTATAAAGATGAAGATGAAGCAGTTCTTAATGTCAAATTGCCAACAAAGAAATATGGAAAAGGGTATTCTATCATGCGGAAGATGGGCTATGATAAGGGTCCCATCGGGAAAAGAAATGAAGGAGTAGTTGAACCTATTAATCCTCCAGGACTTGCTGCAAAAGAGAAAACCAGATTAGGTTATGACACTACCTCAAAAGATAGAACATCCAAACAACTGCATGGCACTGTATTCACATTGCAAGAAGGTTTAGATTCAAGAGAAGCATGTTTGGCCACAGTTCAGAATTTCATGGAAAATAATTCTAACACAGACTTTGCTGAATATGAATGAGACACCATTTACAATGATGAGTTCTGGAGGGATAAAGAGGTTGATATAATACACAAGTATACCCCAACTCTAATCGAAGGTGAAGGTTCAGGGACCCAAACACGAGAATTTGAACTACAAAGTCACTATGATTCTAGTGATATTGAGTCAGATTTAAATGAATAAGACTATCATGAGAATAGTACCATCATTGATCCACCTCATCCCTTGGATCCTATGGTCAACTCCATTATGACCATAACCATAGCCGATTCACACAACCCGATGACACACTATCTCTGATACATCCTGATCTCATTGATTGGGATTCATCTGAACCTATCGATATACCCATATTCCCAAATGACAAAGCTATTGTAAACTTCCTTTCCACAGACAACACAAATGATTGTTCCACCAGCGATTCTCGGCATAGAGTCTTTAATCAGGAGAGTGTCAAGTCTCCCAGCTGCAAAAATAAAAATAAAAAAGATAGATCTAATGGTGAAAACCAGAATCTGGAAGTATTAGATCAAACAAAAGATAAAATAAAGAGCGTATCGGATGGTGAAAACCTTTTTGAGGCACCAGACGATGGGAATCTTGACACTCTCCCGGAGCATTATCATGAGCGATCACCTATTTTGATTGAGCCTACAAATGTCGTCGATCTTGAAACTTCAGAAAAACCAAGGATTTTACAGTTGGCTGCATCAATGACAGAAAAAGAAATACCAGAGTTCATGGAATTTCTAAAAACAAATCAGGTCAACTTTGCTTGGTCTTATGCAGACATGCCCGGTCTTGATCCTGATCTTATCATGCATCACTTGTCCATCAAACTAGGGCTTAAGCCTATAAAACAAAAACTCAGAAAGATGCACCCCCATGTTGCATTATTAGTTAAGGAAGAACTGAGAAAACTCCTTGATGTGGGCTTCATAAGATCAATCGACTATGCTGAATGGATCTCCAACATTGTTTTTGTAGCCAAGCCAAATAAAAGTGTCAGAGTGTGCACAGATTTCAAAGATCTTAATAAAGCATGTCCTAAGGATGACTTCCCACTTCCAAGCATTGACACTATAGTTGATCTAACAGCTGGCCATGCCATGTATTCATTAATGGATGGTTTTTCTGGTTACAACCAAATCAAGATTGCACCTGAAGACCAAGAGAAAACAACTTTCACATGTCCATGGGGAACTTACTGCTAGAACGTCATGCCTTTCGGTCTAAAGAATGCTGGGGCTACTTACCAAAGAGCCATGACTACAATCTTTCATGACATGATGCACACATTCATAGAAGATTATGTAGACGACATATTGGCAAAGTCATACACCAGAGAAGGACATCTAGAAATATTGTCTAAAATATTTACAAGATTGGAGAAATTCAAAGTTCGCCTCAATCCCAAGAAATGCATTTTTTGGGTCACATATGGAAAAATCTTAGGATACATAGTATCTGAAAAAGGAATTGAAGTGGATCCTGCCAAAGTACAGACAATCATGGAGATGCCTCCCCCAAGGAACATCAGTTAATTGAGATCATTACAGGGACGACTTCAATCTATACGAAGGTTCATTGCACAATTGGCCGACAAAAATCTACCTTTCACACATCTCCTGCATAAGAATGTTCCTTTTAGATGGGATGACAAATGTGAGATGGATTTTCAACAAATCAAGTAGTACCTGATGAGACCACCGGTTCTAGTACCGCCAAATCCAGACAAACCATTAGTATTGTATATTGCCACAACAGAGACATCCTTGGGTGCATTGCTAGCACAAGAAGACCATACAGGGAAAGAACGTGCAATCTATTATATTAGCCAAACATTAACAGGGCACGAATTCAACTACACTTTCATTGAGAAGGCTTGCCTAGCAGTGGTCTTTGCTTCACAAAATTTTTGACACTACAATTTAACTCATATGATTAATCTTGTTGCAAAGATTGATCCACTCAAGTATCTGTTAAGAAAGGCTACATTGGCAGGAAGGATAGCAAAATGGGTTATGATCTTAAGTGAATTTGACATCCATTATATTGATTGCAAGGCAATCAAAGGAAAAGTTATTGCTGATCAACTAGCTGAAGCACCACTACATGCAAAGCATCCCATGCACATTGAATTTCCAGATGCTGATGTCTTCAATGCTGAATCAAAACAACCATGGTCTTTATATTTTGATGGTTCTTTTACCCAACATGGATCAGGGGCAGGCATACTATTTGTCACCCCTCAAGGTAATACCATTCCTTGGTCATACAGGATAATGTTTCCATGCACCAACAATATAGTTGAATATGAAGCCTTAATCACCGGACTGAAGATTGCATTGGAATGGAGGATCACTGAACTACAGGTCTATGGTGATTCATAGTTAGTCATTAATCAAATCAATGATGATTATCAGACCAAAGATGACAAACTGTTGCCATATAAAAAGATGGTTGATGACTTCAAGAAGTACTTTGTGGACATGAAATTCACACAAATTCTAAGACTTGATAATAAAGCAGTCGATGCCATGGCCATGGTCACATCATTGCTACAACTCCCAGAAACTCAGGCTCACTATGAATTTATGGTGGAACAATCATTTGTACCTACTTATGACACCCCTGAAATCCAAATCATTTGCCATTGGTGGGATCCGATTCACCTTGGTATGGAAAAATATATGCCTACCTAAAAGATGACATCTTACCACCTGATTTATCCCGTAACCAAAAGAAAAAATTTATCCGCCAATCCTCTCGCTACACTCTTATCACTGACACCCTTTATCGTTGTGGTCTTGATGGTACTCTACTTCGATATCTTGAACGTGATGAATTTGACAAAGCTTTACAAGAAGTTCATGGTGGCATTTGTGGTACTCATTCAAGTGGGCTAACCTTATCCAAGAAATTGATAAGAATAGGTTACTACTGGCCTACAATGGAGAGGGAATCCTTCACTTTTGTTAAAACGTGCTCAAAATGCTAGATTCATGGGAATCTCATTCACACTCCTGCACAAGAACTTCAATCATTTACACCAACCTTGCCATTCTCTCAATGGGGGTTAGATCTAGTTGGAAAAATTCATCCTTCCTCATCAAATGGACACAAGTTCATCATCACAGTAACAAAGTATTTTACCAAGTGGATTGAGGCAGTACCTCTAACTAAAGTCACCGGCAAACAGATCTCATCTTTTATACTCAACTATCTCATTTGTTGGTATGGCATTCCCACGTCCATCATCACAGATAATGGATGACCATTCAAGAATCAGGATGTTGATGAAATTTGTGAGAGATTTCACATTCATCATAGATATTCTACACCCTACTATCCACAAGGGAATGGCCAAGCAGAGGCCTCAAATAAAACAATATTGAAAATTCTGAAGAAGACTGTGAACGATGCAGGAAAAGACTAGAACGTTCAACTCAATCCCGCCTTATGGGCTTACAGAACCAGTGTCTGCACACCAACAGGAGCCACACCATTTGCTCTAGTCTATGGAGCAGAGGCTATACTTCTTCTGGAAGTTGAGATTCCCTCTCTCAGAGTATCGCTGAAAGGCCTCACAATAGATGATGAATACAGAGTTTCCCAACTACAAGAGCTCGAACTCCTAGATGAAAAGAGACAAAGAGCAGCTGATCATTTGAAAGCATATCAACAGATGATGTCTCGCAGCTATAATCATAGAGTCAAGCCACGTACTTTTCAAGTTGGTGATCTGGTTCTGAAAGAAAATCCACGAAACCAGCAAGACAGAGAAAAGAAAGGCAAGTTCGAACCAAATTGGCTAGGTCCTTATGTGGTTATCGCAGTCTATGGTTCAGGAGCCTACAAGCTATCGACATCGGAAGTGGATCTGTTTGATGAACCCATCAACAACATGCACCTGAAGAAATATTATGTCTGAAAAAATTAGCATCATTCAGAAAAGGTCCTCAAAAAATCCAAAAAAATAGTAGAAAAGGTCCTGAAGAAACACAGAAAACAGCAGAAAAAGTCCTGGAAAAATGGTTACCCTGGTGAAAACCTGGCAAACAGGTATCTTGGTAACAAACAAAAAAAATAAAAATCGTCATAGGGTGAAAACCTGGAAATAGGCAGTCTATTGACAAGAAAAATGCAATAAAAACAAGTAGTGAAAATCTGGAAAACAAACGCTATTTGTAGCTCTCCATCTATTAGCTCATGCTCTGCACTTGGCTTATCAGCCTTCAGTTCATGCATCTTTCCATCATCTTCGGGTCATACCAGCATCATGTTGCCATCATTTTCCTAGAACGATAACGTCTTACCACGACTTGATTATTGTACATATTCATTTCGACAAGTTGTGTCAATACTGGGGGCAAACGTTGACATACTAGGGGCAATCAACTTTCAATCTTTTACCGAAACAGATGGACAATGACATCAAACCCAATCATGCGAACAAACAATCAAATCACATGAACAACTATCCAATCATTGATACATATCACAACAGTTTTCAGCTAGGTACCATATCATGACTCATATCTGGATGATCTAAAATCTGAATAATGTTTGGAATAGCAGTATCATATCTTGAACTATGGTTGTTTAATTTTTGATATCATCTCTGGAGCACACTCAATGATGTACTTAACTAGAGTTGCTAGGAAAGAAGAGGATTTTTCTTTGTCTGCTATCTTGAGGTTAACTATCCATCTGCTGCAAATATGTCGCGAGACATGATTTCCAAAGCAATATCATTGATGGCAGTTCCACATTTGCATCAGAAGGTGGTTAGTCTTTGTCTGTTTATGCAAGAAATGCTCAGGTCATCTCGGTTCAATTATACCTTGATGCTTGTGTTCGCTTGCTATATCAAAAATCATGAAAGTTGTACTCAGGTCATCATTGGTGCTAATTTACCCTCTGATGCTTGTACATACTTCCAAAATTTTAACGCTCTATGATGATCCAAGAAAGCTACCAAAAGGCTCAATGACTGATTTGTTTCATTTAGTTGCATTTCATTTTAGATCAGTGTACATATATCTGCATACTGGATTTGCATTAGAGTTTTTGAAAGGGCTAACAAGAACAATCAACGACTACCATATCTCTTTAGACTATTTGTGGAGGACATTCAGACATTTGTCTCATCACCTATCATCTTCATTATCATTATCATTTTATCATTTCATATCATTTTCATTATCATTTTATCATATCATTTATCATTATCATCTCATTATCATTTTATCATTTCATATCATTTTCATTTATCATTTCATTATCATTTCATATCATTTATCATTTTCATATCATTTATCATTTTCATATCCTTTTATCATTTCATTTATCATTTCTCATTTATCATATCATTTATCATCTCATTTCATTATCATTTCATCATTCCATTTATCATTTACCATTATCACTTCATCATCATTTCATTATCATTTCATATCATTTATCATATTCATATCCTTTTATCATTTCATTTATCATTTCTCATTTATCATATCATTTATCATCTCATTTCATTATCATTTCATGTCATTATCCTCTATCATATTATTTCATTAACATATCATTACATTGTCATTTCCGCTCGTTATCATTTATCATTATCCTTTCATGTCATGTACCATCATTATTTCATATCATCATTTATCATCTCATTCTCATTTCATATAATTTCATTCCCTATTATCATTACATTTCATCACATATCATTTATCATCTTATCACACATCACATTATTATTAATCATTTCATTTATCATTTATCACATTATATTCATCTCATCCTATCATTTTCATATCCATTCATATTACAAATTCATAATGCATATCATAAACACAACATTCATTTTCCATCATATCATCATTATTTACTTACATTTGCAAAAATCCAAAAACAAACATTCCATACATACATCTTCATATCATTTTCCAAATAACATTTTTTATACAACATATCAAATATCCCTTGACATATTTTCACAATCACATCATAAGTCATCCACCTGCATGACATCATTAGTACGCATCATCAATCATCATCATAAACATATCATATCAAAATCATCTTGCATATCATATTAGTCATCAAATCATTCAAATGCATACCAAAATCCATAACACATAGAAATAAATGCATATCACACAAATCATCTCATCAATGCACATTACATCATCAAAAAAATCATCGCCGCTGCATATAATCACTCATCAAAAATGATACAAATGTCTAAATTCCAATGAAACTGAAATGTTCAAAGAGAGATACATTGGATATGATCAAAAAATGGCATATACATGCTCCAAAAATGATATACATCACAAGACTAGCTGGTCGATGCCCCTGATGGAGTTGGTCCGGAAGGAGGTGGCCTGCCACTGGTACCTGCGTCTGGATCCCGTCGAGGCCCAGTAACCCCTAGGCTCTATGTATGTGTCCGTGATCTGCTCCTGGTCCTAGTGTGGGGCCGTGGGAATGGCTCTCTGCGCTCAGGAGGACATAACTCCTCGTATCTGACATGGTAGTACTCAGCCTCCCTCGCCATCTCCATACCCTCTGTAATAGCCTCTCATAAGGATGCACTCTCTATAGTGCCCATCAGTCTTTGGGCTACGCCCTTGGCCTCTGCTGCCCTCCGTCTCAGAGCATCCCTCTCTATGATCAACTGGGCTATATGAGGATCTAGGGCAGGTTGTGATACCTGTGCTGGTGTTGGAACCTGCGCCTGTGACTAAGCAAGTTGTGCTTGTAACTGAGCTATCACACTCTGCGCCTGACCTAGCTGTCCCTGAACAGTCTGTACCTGGGCCTGCAAAGTGGCTATCTGTGCCTACTGTGAAGAGGATGAAACTCTAATAATAGTCTATGGTCTGCTGTACAATCTGAGCACTGGCTAGACTATCGAACCTCTGCCCCACTAACCTCTCTGCCTCCCCTCCATCATCTCCCCCATCATCCCCACCATCTGAGCTGTCATCATCCTTGTCACCCTCCTCATCTCTGCCACCCTCCTCCTCATCCCCGCTCTCATCCTCCTCCTCTCCCCCACCCACCACCTACTCTCCACCCGCCACCTCCCCCTGTCTCTCCTCCCCTGGTTGTTGTACTACTGCAATGGGCCTTGGCTCATCGGGGCATGTAAACCATGGAAATCGATGTGTATGGAAGTACACCAAGTAATCATCTGACATCCCAGCGTCTACCACCTCTGGCCTGTATGCCCATACCTCTGCCTGCAAGCTAGAATACTCTGTGTACGCCACCTGGTAGGAAATGCAGCATCCCCACCCAGGATCATCCTTGCGCCGCCCATAATGAGCAACGCCTTGTGGCATCCCCTACGTGAATCCATACTGTCTCTGCACCCGCAAGGCCAAAAATATCTCAATAATGAACGAAGTTCGTCCTATCAAATATTGAGGGATGCAGAAAAATGGCATCTCCAAATGATCTGTATCCCAGTGCTCACAATCTGTATATGGCCTCCATATCACTACGTCCACATCATCCAATGCGCGCCACCAATACTCCAACTTTCCCAGCTTGGGCTGGACAAGTGCACCTGAATATGCCTCCACATATGGCCTGCCTGGTGGCCTCGCCCTAGCACACGCTGGCCTAGTAACTACAATATGCTCCCAGGCCCAGATTTGGAGCAGCATCACACCACTGGCCAAACTAGTCAACCCTAGGTACACTACCTGATGTAAATCATGATATAGATGCGCCAAAATACAACTCCCCCAAGAGTACCTCCGTGGCTGAGTCACCATCCACTCCAGCATCCTACCCCACCCAACCGAAAATCCCTTCAACCAATTGTCCGGTCCAAGGAAGCCTCCAATGAATGTCGGCAACACAGCAACTAGAGCTGGATATCTATGGAAATCCACCCATAACACCCAATATATGGCTATTGCCATATCCCCATAGATCCTCCTCAGTGCCTCAGTCCCTCCTATCTCCTTGTGGTCATAAACCACAAGGGCACCTAACACAGGAATCCCTAGAATCCTGTATACATCCTCCGGTGTCACGGTCATCTCACCGGTCGACAAATGAAAAGTGTTATGATCTGAATGCCACCTCTCTGCCAATGCAGTCAATAGTCCTCTGTTGACTCAAATCCCTCACAGGATGGTCAACAGGGATCCCAATCTACAGGTACCTATCCACTGTACCTCTGCAGGAGTCAGCTCTCCTATCTGATCCCAACACATCGGGAACCGCTCTCTAATCTGGAGGTTGTCAAACACCTCCTATTGTCATCACAAAGACAACTAATTAGACTCATACCACAAAATTTTATCTAATCAGTGACCCATTTCATGTCAGTGACCCATATCAAGTGACCCATATCAAGTGACCCATATCAGTGACCCATATCTTGCCAGTGACCCATATCAGTGACCCATATCATGTCAGTGACCCATATCAGTGACCCATATCAGCGACCCATATCAGTGACCCATATCACACAATCAAAACATCATTCTATTTGTATTTCAAGCATAAATGCAAATATGAGTCATATCAATCATTTACTATTTGTTTTCTATCGCAGATAACAAATTTATCAGGAGTCATATCAATCATTTACTATTTGTTTTCTATCGCAGAAAGAAAATTTATCAGGAGTCATATTAATCATTTACTATTTGTTTTCTATTGAAGAAAGCAAATTTATCAGAAGTCCTATAAGGCATTTTACTCTTTGTCTTCTATTCAGAGAAGCAAGGTTATCAGTTAATCATCAGATTTCCTATCATTTATCCATATCAGCATGATGGCAAAACAATTTCTTTATCTATTGACCAAGGACACAATACAGACCATCATTTTTCATCATGGCATTCTGCCAAAAATTTCCCAGATGCGCTACTCTACGCCTCCGATGCGCTAAAACTCAAAAGCGCTAAAGTTTCTCCTATAAGCGCTAAAACCCTGAATGCGCTAATCTACGCAATGTATGCGCTATTTCATAACCTAGAAGCGCTAAAACCATATATGCGCTAAACTACCAAGTGGATGCACCACTTCATAACCTCGTTGGACTAACCCACCCCTGTTGCGACCAATTCCTAGATGCGCAACTCTGTGCCCTAGATGCGCGACTTTGTTCTTTAGCCGGACTCACACCTATAAGCGCTAATCTAAACTTTGTATGTGCTAGAACACTTGGTTTTACTCTGCACCCTAAATGCGCTAAATCACACCCTATAAGCGCTACGAAAATTTGCAAATACACTAAAATAGAACCGTGGATGCACTAAAACAGAATTTCAAAACTTAAATCCGCGTAAAAAATGTACAAAAATCGCTAAAAATCACGAAATTTCGACGCACAAAGGGTTTAATCGACTCACCGATGGTCCATGCGCGGCTGGTCTTTGGAATCGGCACGTCCGCTCGAATCTATGAGTGTGCAATGGGATCAACATCTTGCTAAGTCACTATCAGAGCCTCCAAACTCACTGTAGCAAAAGAGTGAAAATGACTTCCACTTTTACCCTTTTTACCTTATATGAGTTATTTGAGGTGGGTTTTTGAGGGCCTTTTCATTTTCATCTCTTTATTTCACCAGGGGCATCTTCTTCTACCCATTTTTTTGGGAGCTAAATCACCGAACCACTAGCAGAAGGTTATTTGCATCAATTTTTTAACTTCATATCACCCTTCGTGCTTTACCTCCCAAGGGGGCATCATCAGTATTAGCATCAAAAATATATTAGGGGAAAATTAATTTTATTTTTCTTTGAAGCAATATGTTTCACACATCACTTCAAAGAGGGGCAAAATGTATGTGCATAGAATTGGTCATGTTTAAATAATCCTGACATTTAATTAAATATTTATTATTTAATTAATTCCTCTAAAGTCTTCTACACGTAATTAAATTTAATTAATTTAATTACATTGTTCATTCATTATTCTCCCACCATAATTAAATAAATTCTTTTTATTTGATTATTTCATATATCTACTTGATTAAATTAAATAAATATATTTTATTTATTTAAGTTAATTATCATCTCTTAAATTTAATTAAATCTTTTTAATTAAATATCTCTTTTTCTATTTTAAACTTTCCTCTAAATTAATTAAATACTTTTATTTAATTAATCTCGTAACACATGTCATTCTTTCTAATTTAATTAAATATTTTATTTAATTAAAGATCTTCTGCTTTCCTCAAATCATAATTAGATATTTTATCTAATTATAAAATCTTCTGATTTCCTTAAAATCTTAATTAAATATTTAATTTAATTTAAGATCTTCTTTCTTCAAATCATAATTAGATATTTTATTTAATTATGAAATCTTCTGATTTCCTCAAAATCTTAATTAAATATCTAGTTAAGAAAAACCAACATGCACTCATAAATAAATAATTGAATTAGATAATTCATTATTTATCTTATCAGAATCTTTCCATTTTTCTTCTAAAAAAAGATGATTTTTAAATCATCTCATCTTATCTCTTCCTTGAAAATGGAAAAATCTTGCTTTTCTCGCTTTCTTCTATTTTTCTCTTCAGTCTCATCCATCTTCGACCGTTCGATCTGTCAAGAATTATCATAGCCATTGGTCAATTTAACCAATCAAAGTCTTTCAAAAAATCTATAAATATAGGTGCAAATCCAAGCATTGGTTACAACTCATGACGAACACAACATACGCATACATTACGTTTGCATTCTTGCATTTTTAGCATTTTCAGCAATATTCTCATCATAGCATAATCTTGCATTTAGCATAATATTCATTTTAATATCTCATTCTTCAGTAGCCTACTTTGTTGAGCTTGGCATTCCAAATCTGAGAGCAACTTGAGCAAAGATGAAACACTGGAGATAGAGAGCAATAAGATGACTTTGGAGAGGATGACATAAAACAGTTTGCTTATTTCTGTTTTTCTTTCAGTTTCTTCGATCTAATGTTTTATTAAATGTTTTTTGAATTCATTATAATAGATCAGATTTTCATACACACAAGAGGTAGCCTACAATTGCATTATCCACCACTGAAGCAGAGTATATGGCTGATACGCATGCCTCTAAGAAGGCGGTTTGGTTACAAAGACTTGGTAATGGTATTGGTTTTGATTATATAAGGACAATGAGGATTAGATGTGATAGAGTGCCATATGTTTAGCCAAAAATATTATGTATCATGCTCATACTAAGCATGTTGATGTTCAGTACCACTTTGTGTGAGAAATGGTAGAGAATGGTAAGGTTTTGATTGAAACAGTTGACACTTTGGATAATGTTGTATATTCTCTCAAAAAGCTAATGGCCATGGATAAGTACTTGATTATGCATGGTCATTAGCTTTGTGAGAGAATATGCAACATAGGCCTTGATCATTGTACTTGATTATGTTTTATTTGTTTCTCGTGGATGTAATTGCAATGTATAATGTCAAGTGGGAGAATGTTAGGATGGGTGACATTATAATTGCTATCTTAAGTTGATTTATGTGTCTCCACATTCTTTGGAAAGTTTTTTAGGGGACATGAGGGACAAAATATTTATTGTTTATTTTCCTATGACAAATTTTAATTGCATTCAAAGAAGTGGACCCTTTACGGCGGTGGTTACAGAGCATTTTGAGAGGATATTCCTCTTGGGCGTCCAACTTTGTGAGTAGGGACCACTTTGGTGTGCATTTCCTTGCATGTTATTTGCATATTTTGCATGCTCTTGCATGCATCCATTGGAGTTGTCAGTGAGTTATGGAGCACTCGGGTTTGACCAATTCTAATTGGCTATGGGTTAGGTGCCCATGTGAAGGCCATGTGATAATTTAATATTTTATTCCATGTTTATGGTTTGTCCACTAAGAGGGGTGTTTTATTTTCCAAGTGGTTTTTCTTGTTGTTTTGGGATACCATTTGTGGTATTCTCTCCCACAAACTTCTATATATTGGAGCCTTGAGATGGTGGTTTCTAAGAGTTTTTTTGTAGGTTGTCAGAGTGGCGAAGTGTTGCTGGATTACAAAGAGGATTATTGTATTGATGTACTTCCTTGAGTATTAATACAAAAATTGGATCTCTTTGGGTGTGGAGTTTTTTTTGCAAGGGTTTCTCCATGTATATCATGTGTCACTTGTGTGTTGATGACTTGTGGTATTGTTGATTTTCTTTCATTGTTGCAATTGTCAATCACATAATCTTTCTATGGTAATCTTGAATATATAATTTCATGTTTGCAACCACTTTATTAAGTTCATATTGCTTCAAGTTATACCTTTATTTCCAACAAAAGTGTCCCAATATCTAGTGAATCCACAACAAAATCAAGTGTCCCAATATCTAGTGAATCCACAACAAAATCAAGTGTCCCAACATCAACTGAATCCTCAAAAAAATCAAGTGTCTCAATATCAAGTGAATTCTCAACAAAATAAAGTGTCTCAATATCAAATGAATCCTCAACAACAACATCAAGTGAATCCCCAACAACATCAAGTGAATCCCAAATAACATCATGTCCCTCCATAACATCAAGTCTCACAACATTAAATACCTCAACAACAACAAATACCCCAATATCAAAGTCAAGATTCACCACATCAAAATCAAAATCTTCCAAATCATACTTTACAACATCAAATATCATAAAACCAAATCCCACAATATCAGCAATATCAAGATTATCACGGTCAAAGCGTCCCTCCATCACAAAAACATCAATCAATCTCTCATAAAACCATTTCACAAAACCAATACATCCCACCAAATCAAAACATCCTTCCATCTTCACAACACCTCATCCCATCTCCTTAAAGACAACAAGCTACGCTCAACAACAATCATTACAAGCACAAAAATAATTACTAGCATAATAAGCATTGCAAGCACAACAACAATATTCTCAACAACAATTGCTTGTTCAATGAAAAAAATAACAAAGTTTGTAATACAATCCCCAACAACAACAATACACAAGTTCTCATCCATATCGCATCTCAAACTCAATATGGAGCATACAACACACCACCACCTTCATCACCCATAAATCCCACAATATCAAGCCAACCCCCAATTCACCCCATACAACACATATAATACCAACACACCGTCATATCAAAATCCAACTTATAACTCATCTACCATCCCACAATACACCACGTATTGCCCACCATTGAACAATCCTCAAGATGACATATCTTCTCTAATAGAAACATTAATGTAGAAAATCTAGGACATTCAAATAGGAAAGATGAAAAAATTCCTATGCGGTCCAAGAGCTATGTCCTTATCTGTTTGATCGAAGCATCACAATGATACCATTTCCCCCGAATTTTGAGATACCCAAATTTGACAAATATAATGGACATGGCAATCTAGAGAGCATTTTAGAGAGTTTTATGTTGCATGCATGGAAGTATCGTACAATGATTTATACCTTATGTCTCTTCCTAAGAATTTTGGGAGGGCAGGCTATAGAGTAGTTTTCACACCTACCTCCAGGAATCAAAGTGTTTCAAGAGATAATAGATCAATTTGTATCCCATTTCTCCTACAATATTGATGCATACGTAACCTTGGAGGAGCTCTATACACTCAACCAAAATAAGGGGGAAGCATTTGCATCCTTTTTACAATGATGGAGACATAAGACAAGCAAGTGTAAATGGCGCATACCTAAGAGGCAACAAGTAGAAATCATTGTAGGAAACATAGATACCAATTTAGCCTTCTAACTAAGAATGCAATGTGTGTCAACATTTGAAGAACTCATATCCAAAGGGATTAACATTGAGAGGTTCCTCATCACAAAGGGAGTAATACAAATTTACAAAGATATCATCTAGTTACAGTGACAAACCCTGTATATGGGCCAAAAATAAGAATGCTACTAACAATGGTGTAGTTGATGTGAAAGTTGTGATAAACGCTCCACCTAAAGAAAACACATAACAACAAAACAATCAACAAACTATTAACACTGCCAACCCCCAAGAGGACCACCACTTAAGCAAAACAATTACCCCCCACGATGCAAATATACACCCTTGGGGGAGCCTATTTAAATGGTCCTACACAAACTGATTCAATCAAACCTAATCATGCTTTTGGATTTCAGACATTATGATGAACCTCAAGTCAAACCTTTATGGTATAAAGAGGAAGATCATTGTGAATATCATTGAACCAAAGGACATAAGACATTGAATTGTATGAGACTAAAGAATGTTATCCAAGACTTTATTGATCAAGGTGAGGTGAGTATCAATCAACAACCTAGAAATAGTAACCTTGGGATATACAAGACACCAATGCTTGATCACAACAAAGGTAATGATGTCGAAAAGGGAAAAGTCTATAACCAAGTCAATTACACATACAATGATGTTGTAGGAGAATGTGACCATCAAATATTTGTAATCACAATAAAAGGACCTACTGCTGAGTGTGGAGTCACCACATGAAGAGGGAATGTAACCATTCAAGGAACCCCTTCACAACCCATAACCCCATCAAGGTCAAATTCCATAGATTACAATCTCCTAAACTAACTTAAGAAAACCCCCACTCAGATCTCCATCTTAGAACTTTTGAAGATCTCTCTAGCACACAAAGAAATATTAGAAAAGTATCTTTCATCATCTTTGATACCCATTGATATCGATATTGAGCAATTCCAAGATATGTTTGAACACATCACATCCACGCATAAACTCACATTTACTAAAAAGAACCTCCCATCGCAATCATTCCATAATCGTGCATTACACCTTGAGGTCTATGTCCACAAGAATAAAGTAAAAAGAGT
Organism: Sequoia sempervirens; assembly: GCA_007258455.2. Lineage (NCBI taxonomy): Eukaryota > Viridiplantae > Streptophyta > Pinopsida > Cupressales > Cupressaceae > Sequoia > Sequoia sempervirens. Next base: position 255,440 of record VDFB02375865.1, on the reverse strand, counting down.
CTTGGTAGATGATGAGTCTAGTTATTAGTTAGTTTTTTTTATGTTTTTATGCATACACATAGATGTTTCCAGACACTTATTTCATACATATTCCTAAACATTACTATTTTTTATGCTCATTATGCAAACCTCAACTTGATTTGAAGTATATGGAAATATGGTTATAATGTGATAGTTCTTGTAAATTAATGTATGAATATGTATGAATTGCAATGAATATATGTTCTTAAGCTATAGTTATTAGTATTGTGTAGATGTTGTATGAGCCAATTTTTTGTAGCCAAGGAGCTAGAAGAGGTAGACTGTAGCCCGCAACAACTAGGAGGCACAACCCATAGTCAAAGGAGTTTCTAGACAACGATGCAGGGGAGGTTCTAGAATAAGCTAAGCACAACAATTGCAGAAATGGAGGCACTTATTGAGAATGGTTGTTAATCATCATGACATTTAAATAAGAAGCTGAAGGAGAAGAATTCTATTATACTTGGGAGTCTAACATGATGATTTCAACTGTCCATGTTCCAATTCTTGTTGCAGTAGATTCATAGTTCTATCTGAACTCTTCTTCCTTTTTTAGTTATAGTTTAGTTGCTCAGACTTTATCACACTCTGTTATGTAGGGAGTGATGATTTATGATATCATTTTAGATTCTTTATTTTAATAAACTCCCACGTGCCTTTATGTATGGTTCAGTGGTCGAGGCATTAGTTAGTTGGTTGATTTTTCAATAGCATATACAACAATAAGATACTTTCAGTTAAGTTCTTGTTTTTACATAGACAATGTTCATGATCTTATGAATAAGATATTCTAGCAGAAACTTATCCGATTGTGATATTCTGAGTTATGCAATGAATGGTTTTTAGTTATTGTCATGATTGCATTAATCTAAGGAACTAGATTTAGATTAAACATGTGGAGACAATCACTTGAGAAAGGGCCACTCAAGGTAATTGTTCCCCACTTTATTTTCTATACATCTATTTTTGTTGTAGTAGTTACTCCATGAATGTTTGTTGTCTTAATTAGATTCCTTATGTTACAATTATGAATGAACTCATGAACAAATCTTGTCTTGCATTCATGCTTTAATTTTCTTCAATATGTTATACTCCAAGTGTAAGTTTAGTGAACAATATTGGTTAATTATGGGATTCATTTCTTGATAGTGAACTGTAAGAAAATTTACAGTGCAAAAAATAGAGAAAAACAATAAGCACAATATTAACATAGTATTCATGTGGAAACCTAGTGAAATTATACCAGGAAAAAACTATGGGAAAATATCTTTCATATTTTATTTCTTAAGAAATTCACAATTACAACAATCTTCTGAAAAGTTATAGAAAACATGACTTCAACAAATTATAAGAAATCTGAGTTGTAGAGTAATTGTCGAACACAACTTTCCAAGAATAGAAAGTGTGACTCATACAACTACATGTTGAACATTTGGAAAAATGACCAAAAATAGAGAGTCCAAAATGGCCAAAAAAATTGACATGCGTCTTTGGCGTGCAGGGGGCTACAATAGCCCCCTAGGACCCTCGTCACTTCAACCTTCGGTTGAATAATAGGCCTTCAATCGCATGCAACACATATCATGAATGCTAGATATCTATGTCGACTATCAATCACTATTGGAATTTCAATAAAATTGCCTTCATATTCCAACATGAACTAGTCATAGTCTTTCGTTGTAGGTACCTATAGCAATAGTGCCATCATTATTTCTTTTACTATTATGCAGTTTATGATTTTTCAGCATGTGTAAACACTTATGCTAGGATGATATAGGCAGTCTCGAGTCTCTATAAGCACATAAAATGCCAACATCATCATAAGCTTATATTAGGCCTAGTTGATAATTTAATGAAGGTATTTACAAGGGTTTAGTGGACTATAGTTAGGTTCCCCTCTGAATTGTGTGTCTGACACCAAGTCTATTGAACATTAGTAGGAACACTACATATTTGGCACCATTGCTGAGGATGGTACTACTTTCAAAGATTTTTTTTTATTATTTCGAGCTTTCATATTTAAAAAAAATTCTTTCAGTATTAGGACAATTAGGTTTTATTCCTTCAAATACTAGAATATTTCACTAACACTGTGTAGGAGTCATTGCTATACAAAGTCACACCTATTGTATGTGTAGGCAGAGAGATGCTTTGGGAAGATTTCTCCCCTCAAACCGACAAGTTAGAGTGGATATTGGTGATCACAGTGATCAAAGTGAGGGTATTCCTAATGAAGAACTTTCTTTTTCACCAACATCCCCTACAAACATAGAGGAGACCTTCCAAACCATGGCTAATATAGCGATGGATGATCCACTAGAACATGTGACTTTTGAATTTCCCATTTCCAACCAAGAGAAGGCCACTATCCTAAAGAATATACCTCCCTTAGTGTGTCCTATCTTCTATGGCTTGGTAACTGAGGATCCAAACACGTTCTTGTTCAAGTTTGATGTCCTATGTAGGAGCTACGACTACACAACTGATGCCCATAGGCTTAAACTATTTCCTGTAACTTAGAAGGATGTTTCCATGAGATGGTTTATGGGACTGGGCAAAGATGTTCCAGATTATAACTCTAAAATAAAGTTCTTGGAAAAATACCAGGACTATTGTAGAGGAGTTGATAGAAGAAGGGATGAAATTTTTAGAATATCTTAGAAAGAGTATGAACCATTGGAGGATTATGTAGAAAGGTTCCAGTTTTTCTTAAAGAAGATCCCAGAAAATAGACTCTTAGAGGAATCCCTGAAGCTGGTGTTTTTAAGAGGAGTCAATGATGATTGCATGGATTCCCTTAACCTTATTGGGTTAGGGGATGTGTCTCAATTTCCCTTTGATAAAATCTAAAAGGTTTGTAGAAACTATTCAAGGACCTTTACTAAGAGGACAAGGGGGGAAAGAACATCTTCCACTAGCAAGACATCCAATGGAGTTTCTAGAGTAGAATTGAGTAACCTACTATCCAAGATGAAAGAAGATATTATAAGTCATTTGGCTACTCAACTGGACACTCTACATGTAAAGTAAAATCAAGAAGAGGTTGAGGTAATACTTACTGAATACCGCCCCAATTGCAAACAAATAAAATCCAACTACAAGTGTAAAAGGGTGGAAAGTATTATAAAAGACAAACCAAGGAAACTATATTTTTAACCACTTGAGGGTGAAGATGGAAAACTATTCTACATTGCACAAAGAAGGCCATGGCAACCAAAACAAGGTATTCCACAAACCCTTTAAAAATAAATACACCATTTCGATTTGGTAATCAAAATTTCTCTAGTTGGAACCCCCAGCCTTGGGCAAACACCCAAAACCAATGACAAAACCCTCAAAAAAACTGGAACCAACAGTAACCAAATGTATGACCACAACAAAATTTTAAAGGATCTAATTACAACCTCCAATGCCCAATACAACAAAATCAATGGCAACCACAATGGTAAAAATTCCAACACTAGAAGAACCAAAATATGAATTACCAACAACCTTTGTTTCCTTCACAACCACAACAGTAGGCTATCATGCCCAATCCATAAAACCAAACATCTCGGCCACCAATAGCACCTCAACTACCTACCCAACCTTCACCTAACCCAAATAACAAGCCTATTCAATAGGCCTACACTAACAAGGCTATTCAATACCCTACTTATGGGACCTAGAAGTGAGTGATGTCCACCTCAGGTCGGGGGAAAAAATGGCTAAGCCTTCATCCCCTCAAACCACTGAGATGGTGGATGAGGAACCCACAAAAAAATCCATGGACAATTCACCTTTGGAGACTGAGTCAAATCAAGTAAACCAAACTATTTCAAGTCCAAAGCCTCCATTCCTTGAGCATTTAGTTATTCCAAGACATTAGAACCAAGCTGAGATAGACCTATTGGGTCAGCTTAAGGATGTGTGTATCAAAATTCCCCTCATTCAAGCCATCAAGGATATTCCAATTTACACCAAGACAATAAGAAACCTTTGTCTTAAAAAGACATGGAGAAAGACGAAGGACCCTCATACAATTCATTTCCTAGGGAACCTTGCTGGAATTATGCTAGGAACTATAATTGTCCCCAAATATATAGACCCCAAAAGTCTAATAGTGGATGGACATTAAGATAAATGGGACCCTTATCAAAAACACCTTGATTGATATAGGCTAAGGAGACAATGCAACTACTATAGCTAGTAAACCTTATACCTACACCCATTGTTTTACAATTGTAAGATAGGTCAACAGTGAAACTTGAGGGCATCATTGAGGACTTGGTCATAGCATTAGATTAATGGGAGTAACCTACATATTTCATATTCTTACGGCCAAAGGCCAACCTTGCAAGATATCCACTTATTTTAAGAAGACCATGGTTAGCAACAATTGATGCATTTATAGGTTGTAGGTCTAGGAACATGATTATCTCAATTGGAACTGTGACTAAGAAGTTGGTTCTCTATCCACCAGCCCAACCTCATGCAGATCTAGAGCAGACCATTTGGCCTACCCTGGATGAAGAAGACCACTATTCCCTATTTACTTTCATGAATATTGAATGCAACCCCATATTGAGTAATTAGGATGAGGATGATTTAATTACCCACATAATACAACATAACTACAGTAGGAACCCACAACAATAGGATTGTATTTCATGTTTGCAGGATCCACTACAAAATATTATACCTACAAATTCATCAGGAGAAGTATCTCGACTTTTCCATTTTTAATTGGTACAACAATATGTCCCAAATATTAGTGGACTTGACCTTTCATCTATACAATCAACATCCAAGACATTAGAAATCATGTCAGGCAGAATGTTGAATGTTAACAATGGATTAACTAAAGAACAATAGAATTCTCTGGACCTTTGCATGGGACTACCATGACATGAAGGGAATTGATCCAAACCTGTGTATGTATAGGATCTACATAAATGATGGTGTCAAACCAATTAGACAACCCCAGAGAAGGATGCATCTTGTGTTAAGAGAAATAGTTAAAATTGAGCTACGAAGATTACTTGATGCAGTTTTCATTTACCTTATTTTTGATAGTCAATGGGTGCCACCTCTAATTATTGTCCCAAAGGAGGCAAATGGAGAGTATGTGTGAAATATAGAGAGATAAACACAACCATTAGAAAGGATCACTTTCCACTACCTTTCATTGACCAAATGCTTGATTCCCTAGCAAGTAAAAAGTACTCCTTTCTAGATGGATTTAGTGGCTACAACTAGATTAGAATGGCTCCAGAGGACTAGGAAAAAACCACTTTTACATGGCCTTGGGGCACATATGCCTATTATGGTATCCCATTTGGACTATGTGTAATGCTCCAACACTTTCCAACGAGCTATGCTAAGTATTTTCTTAGATTTTTCTCATGACTTCAAGGAAATCTACATGGATGACTTCACAGCCTATGGAGAAACATATAAAGAAGCACTCAACAATCTAGAGAAGGTTTTGAAAAGGTGTCAAGAACACAATCTATCCCTAAGTCATGAGAAATGTTTCATAATGATGACCCAAAGGATTTTTCTAGGACATTTTATGGGTTGATGCAAGAAGTTGGGTCCACAAAAAGCTCAAAAAGTGGAAGTGTTTTTGTTGTTTTTCAGAATTTGTTACACTTGGACTGAAATTTTGAAGCACTTACACAATGAATCTTAAAAAAAGTCATTAATATGAAATTTAGTATTTTGAATCTAGTTTCCAAAGATGTAATTTATTCAAATATATACATGACAAAAAATAAATTTTGATAGGCATGTATAAAAACCACTTTAAAAGTCATTTTTTTTACCATACCATGCATGTGTACGAACACTACTTTTTGACCTAAATAAAAGTACTTTTCTAATTCCTTTTGGGGAAAGATATGTAACAACATGAAGATTGATGAAGATATTTTTTTGTAATTTTTTTTATATTGAATGTTTATTGGCCCTAATTGTTGTTTTAAAAAATGAAAGTGTACGGACAACATAATTGGGCCTAAACTAAGCATTTTTTATTTATTTTTTCATTGTGTAGAGAATTGTCTGAAAATTGATGTCATATAATTTTTGATGCAAAAAAATTAACAAAAAAAGTTATTAAAAAACAAAAAAGCCTAATATTTTAAGTTTATGGACTAATTTTCTTAGAAATTAATTAGAAAATAAAAATAATAATCCAACATTAACAAAAATTATATATTTGGAAACTAGACATCGTGTTCTATAATGGGTTTTAATTTCATAGATTAATTCAGAAAAAAGTCCATTAGCTATATTGCCAAAGTTGGCCATTTCTCTTGAACTTGCCTTAGTTTTTTAGTTGTAGGTCAAAGGCTAAGGGTCGGGTTGCCAAGCCTTTCCCAAGCCTAAAAACAAGGCAGCATGTGGTTTTGGAATTCAAAATTTTAAAAACACATATGCATTCTTTATTTTCTTGTTTATTTACAAAATTAAATACCTTTTAGAAACACATACATGTTATAAAATGTGTATGCGTTATAACGCATATGCATTACAAAATGCGTATGTGTTTCTAAAAGGTATTTAATTTTTTTAAATAAACGACTCATACATGTTATAAAACACGTACGCATTATATAATGCGTACACGTTTTTTAGCGTGTACCCAAAGCATAACACATACACATTTTTTTAGGCTCAGGTACTTGAAGCATAATGCATACACATTTTTTAATAATGTGTATGCATTTCCTACGGAATTTTTTTTTTGTTGAAACTTCCCCTCTTTGTTGACCCACTTCTTTCTTTTACCCTTATATCAAGTAAAGGGATTCAAGTGGATCCAAATAAGATTGAGATAATCTCCACACTAATTGTGCCATGGAAAAAAGAGATGCAAGGAGTTTTCTAGGGTATGCAGGCTATTGTATAAGATTCATTCAGGACTTCAACAAAATTGCAACACCTTTATTTGTTCTACTCACAAAGGATATAGAATTTGAATGGAACACAAAATGTTAGCACTCTTTTGAAGCACTTAAGATAGACCTAACAAAAGCACTTGTTTTGAGAGGGCCAAATTGGACATTTCCTTTCCATATACACATTAATGCTTCTAATTTTTTCATAGAAGCAGTACTGGGACAAAATTAAGGTAATAAGGAGTATGATGTTTACTATATCAACAAGAACTTACAAGGAGTATAAATCAACTACACAGTCACAAAAAAAGAGATGTTGGCAATTGTTTATGCAATCAATAAGTTTAGGCACTATATCACAGGGTATCCAGTCTTTATCCACATTAATCACACTGCAATAAGGTATTTAATGAATAAACATGTGGTTGGAGATAGACTAGTCAGATGGTTGCTCTTACTACATGAATTTGATATAACCATAGTAGATAAGCCTAGGAAGGCTAATGTTGTGGAAAGTTTTTGTCTAGATTACCATCATAGCAAGCAAAGGTGTTGTAGATGATTCTTTTCTAGATGAGCATTTGTTTTCTCTCAATGTATACACACCTTGGTTTGCTGATATTGAAAATTACTTAGTTGTAGGACAAATACCATCACATTTCTCTCCTAGAGAAAAGAAACAGGTGATGCAAAAAATATTTCCATATTCTTAGGTAGTTGGTTATATATTCTATACAAGTCTAGATAATATAATGAGGATATGCATAATAAAGGATGAGGTCTTTGACATCCTAAAATCTTGCCATGATGAGCCCTGTGGGGGTTACTTTGTAGCCAAAAGAACTACACTCAAGATCCTAACAACTGGCTACTATTGGCCAACTCTTCATAAGGATTTAGTAAAGAATACAAGGAGTTGTGATAGATGTTAGAGGATGGGAAAGCCAACACAGACGAATGAGATGCCTTTGCAGCCACAATTGGCACTAGCACCATTTGATAAATGGGGGCTAGACTTCATTGGCACAATTTCACCAACATCCAAAAACAAGGAGTATATTTTAGTTTGTACAGATTATCTGACAAAGTGAGTTGAAGTCAAGGAATTGCAATTTTCCAGAGATGGGAATGCAACTAAATTCCTATATGAAGACATCTTTACAAGGTATGGAGTATCTAGAGAAATTGTGATTGATCAAGGTCCCCAGTTCACTTCAAAACTCATTACTAAATTGGTTCAGGAATATGAAACAAGGCATATAAAATCAATACCTTATCACCCCAAGCCAATGGGTAGGTGGAGGTCACAAATAGAGAGATTGAGAATATCTTGACCAAAATAGTGCAAATTCATAGAAAATATTGGACAGCTAGGTTATCTAAGGTAGTATGGGCCTATAGGACAACTTAGAAAAGAACCACAAGCTTCACACCTTATGAATTTGTATATGGTAAAATAGGAGTCTTGCTCATTGAATTTTAATACAAGAAACTTAGAACGGTGATTGAACTAGTTATGGACTTGACAATAGCATAGAAGGAGAGGTTACACAATATGAATGGGCTAGATGGAATTAGAATGGAAGCCATGCATCATACATAGATAATTCAAAAACAGAGAACTAAATGGTATGATCAATTTATAAAGACTAAAGAATTCAGTGTGGGTGATTGGGATTTATTATATGATTCCAGGTATAAAGATTATAAAGGGAAGCTACAATCTAGATGGTTGGGACCATATGAAATACATCAAATTTTTCCAAATGGAGCAGTCAAATTGTAGACCATAGATGCAGTTAGATTTTCACTATTGGTCAATGGCCATAGACTAAAAATTTGTAAGAAGCCAACACATAAATATGATTTTCTTCTTTCTCTAATGCATCAATATGGCCCAAGAGGTGATTTTGATATAGACATACTACCACAAGTTGAAATCTCAACAACAAATAATACAAGTTCTCAAAGTGACTCAATAGATGAGCTACAAAGCTCACCTCCTGAGGTCACTTAGGTATAATTCATTATCCAACTTCACATGCACACACCACACAGGTGATATAATCAACAATATTTTTCAAGTACGCTCCATGATGCAATAGGGACCTATAGCTTCATGAGTAAAAGATGCAACAGTTCAAATAGGGACCTGTTGTTGAAGGTACCCATAACACTTTCCTGTTAGAAAATTTACATTTTTTGCCACCTTAATTTCATATCATCCACATTCATTCCACTTTTTCAACACATGCACCCACAAGCCTATCATGTCACTACATGAAGCTTAACCACTACATTCCATGTTGCCTATCTTAATTTTCATGCATTTTAAAGATCACTTCACATCCCATGAACCATACATTTCGTAGCCTTTAATTCCCATGCCCCAACCTATCATTTCATCCATAACCTATTGCGATTAACCAACGTCAAATCAAAATCAAACAACAAACACTCTTAAATAGCTTCACACACACAGAGTTAAGTACACCTCAAGTGATAGGTACACATACTAATTTTCCATGATTAACATAAATTGAAATTTCTTTTGATATGTTTGTGCATTTAATCCTACATGCTTTACATTTATTAATCATATTTCCATAATTGATAATCAATCCCTTCACCTAGTGAAGTGCATTGAAGTGAGATCACTTCAAGGTTTTAGTTGGGGGAGATAGTATATATTCCAAGGTTTTCAAAATCCCATTAAAAATAGAAAAAACACATAATCCATTTTTTCCTTTCTGCCTTTCTACAACCTTCTTGTTGTTTGTTCCCAATTCCAAGCCAAATCAAGTTAAAACAAAGGAATAATATATAGCAGTTGAGATTGTAGTTGAATAGTGAAAGCATAGTAGACAAAAAGGATTGGTGAAATTGAAATTGTGAGCTAAAATTTGCAAATTTTGAACAAAAAAATTTAAGTTTACCATCATGGGAGGAGATATCATTCAAAGGGAACCATCCACACACCAGGAGATATTGGAAGACAAATTAGTCTTTCCTATTTTCACACGAGCAGGGTGGTTAGATTACTTCTTGAAGTTAAAAGAGTACAATGAAGATATGAAAAGATAGTTTGCAGAAACACTCCAACATGATGAAGCTAGTGTTCAAGGATTGAGAGTAGATGCTTCAGAGGCTGCAATTGCAAAGGTATCTAGTCTGCTAAGAAATGGAGTTGAATTCCCTGTTAGGAAAAATGTAATAGCTACTAGGGACGAATTCAGGGAGCCTAGAGAAAACCTTGACTCAACATCCCAAGGCACCAAAAGGTTATCACTTCCATGGGTATGGGATTTTTTTGCCTCTTACATTATCAAATATCTTACATGCGATGGTAGGAAATCTCTTCTATATATAGTACATTTCAAGCTTTTAAGTCACCTTCCTCATAACAGAAGGGCTAATGTACCTTATTTCCTCTATAACCTATTAAAGAGAATGGGGTCTGAGTATCAAAGAAATGGAAATGATTCAAGGTCACACTATTGTTTGGTTGCCCTATTAGTGAAAAGAAGTCTTAGGGTTCAGTACCCATGTGTTTCTTGGGAAAGCTTTTTGATCTGTGAACATATTAGCAACATTCTTGAGGAACCAACTATCCTAGAGAACTTGGAGTCACCTACTACATCATTAAGGGAAATTCCCTCTTGTTTGCTTGTTGCTTCACCTACCCACAACAAGGGATAACTAGAGGAGCAAAGTCTACAAAGGTCACCACCCGCAACCTTTGAATAGCCTACAACAAAAGATGTCTAGTAAACTCTAACTTCTAAAACACAAAAAACTAGAAATAAGAGAGGTGGTTCTTCCTTTGCACCTTCAAAGGTGCAGAAAAAAAAGTCCACCCAACCAAGGCATTCACACTACCTGAAAAGGAAAGGTGTCATGAGGGGTAGTGTTAAGAAACAAGAAGAAGAAGACATTGTGATAGTAGGGACTGATTCAAAACTATAAGATAACTTTTATGAAAATGTGCATGTCCCAGTGAAAAGAGAATGGTACATATCAACCACCTCTAAATTAGATTCAAAGGATATTTTTGTTGCATCAAGAAAACTAGGTAAAGAACCCCACAAAGCACTGATAGTGAGGGTTGTGAGTACACTAGGGGTGGTGATGAACAATTTTTGGAGGAAGATGAGAATATATTTATAGATGAAATAAATGTAAAGAAGGAATTACAAGAAGCATTGGAAAGGATTAAATAATTATAAGAACCGGTAAAGATTTATGAACAAATGGACAAGGAAAGACATTTGAATATTGAAGAGTTGGAGGAGAAATTGCATACTTATGGGCATGGGTCAAAATTGGACTTGCTTGCACAACTTGCAATGGTAAAGGAAAGAAACAAAGAGCTCACAGTTGAGAACAAAATATCCTCTGTTGTACAAGCTCCAACTTATCATACAACCATATCTCTAGGTTACCAACTATGGAAAGCCACTCAAAAATTCTCTCAAAAAAATGAAAAATAGGAGAAGGAAAAAGAAAGAATTGTTTCAGAGCATACCAGAGTACTGGAGAGTAAAGACATTGAGTTGAAAAAGTTAAAAATCAAGATTGAGGAAGTAGCAGATAAGGCTACTTAGATTGTTAGGTGTAGGCCTCCTACTAGGACATATGATTTATTCTTATATGAAAAATTCTTGAGTTATCTGTTCAATAAATTGATTAGTAATTTGCTAGTTGCAATGAGTAGGAAGTTTGATTTTCTAAATGTTTTTGCTGACACCACACCTGATGAACAATACCAATTATGTGAGTTCTATTTACATAAAAATGTTGTGCCAGATGATACAGAGTGGAACCCATTAATGTTTGTGGGTGATTTACAAATTAGGACACTAACATTATACTTTAGGAGATCACTTTGCAATACAACCCCGAGCCCTAGTTGATTTTCTGAAGGACAAGTAAATGGGTAGTTGGGGGGAATGATGAGTCTAGTTATTAATTAGCTTTATGATTTTTTTATGCATACTCATAGACATTTCTAGGCACTTATTTCATACATATTTCTAAACTTAACTAACATTTATGCTTATTATGCACACCTAAACCTGATTTGATGTATATGGAAATATGGTTATAATGTGATAGTTATTGTAAATTAATGTATGAATTGCAATGAATATTTGCGCTTAAGCTATGGTTATTAGGATTGTGTAGATGTATGAAATAACTCTTAGCAGCCAAGGAGCTATAGGAGGCAGACTGTAGCCCACAACAACTAGGAGGCACAACTTATAGCCAAAGGAGTTTCCAAATAGTGATGTAGGGGAGGTTCTAAAATAAGATGAGAACAACAATTGCAAAAATGGAGGCACTTATTGAGGATTATTGTGAATCATCATGACATTTAATAAAGAAGATGAAGGAGAAGAACTCTATTATATTTGGGAGTGTAACGTGATTGTTTCTATAGTCCACATTCCAATTCTTGATGTAGAAAAGTCATAGTTTTATCTGGACTCTTCTTCAGTTTTTAGTTATAGTTTAGTTGCTCAGACTTTATCACACCTTGTTATGTAGGGAGTGGTGATTTATGATTTTAGTTTAGAGTCCTTATTTTAATAAACTCCCTCGTGCCTATATGTATAGTTCATTGGTCAAGACATTAGTTAGTTGGTTGATTGTTCAGTAGCAGATATAGCAATAAGATAATTTCAGTTAAGTTCCTATTTTTATACAGACAATGTTTATGATCTTATGAATAAGATATTCTAGCAAAATCTTATCCGATTGTGATATTTTGAGTTATATAATGAATGGTTTTGAATTATTATCATGATTTAATTAATTGAGGAACTAGATTTGGATTAAACCTATGGAGACAGACACTTGAGCAAGGGCCACTCAAGGCAATTGTTCCCCACTTTATTTTTTGTACATTTATTTCTATTGTAGTAGTTACTCCATGAATATATGTTGTCTTAATTAGATTCCTTATGTTACAATTATGAATGAACTCAGGAAAAAATCTTGTCTTACATTCATGCTTTAATTTGATTCAATATTTTGTACTCTAGAGTGTAAGTTTAGTTAATATTATTGGTTAATTCTACCTGATTCATTTCTTAACAATGAACTAGTCACAATCTTTCACTGTACGTACCGTAGCGACAATGCCAACATTATTTATTTTACTGTTATACAATTTATTATTTTTTCAGCATGTGTCAACACCTATGCTAGGATGATATAGGTAGTCTTGAGTCTCTGGAAGCACATATAGTGCCAACATCATCACAAGCTTACGTTAGCCCTGGTTGATAATTTAATGAAGGTCTTTCCAAGGGTTTAGTGGATTAAATATATGGAGGTGTGGGATTAAATATTTGTACCCTTCAACTGATAAAGAAATTGGGATATTCCAAATATGTAATTGAAAAATAAAAAGGAGTCACCATTTGTGCCTATGATGACAACAAGTGGAGTTTTGAGGGAACAATCAAGATACCTATACAAGTGGGGCCAGCCATTATAGAGACGACATGTCAAGTTATAGATCTAGACTTACCTTACAACATCCTCTTGGGTTGACCATGGATTCATGCTATATGATAAAAAGGAGGTAACCACTCATGATGATACCAAGCCTTTTTACTATTACAAAATTATGGAGAAGTATTACAAGGTGCTACAAGTATCCAAGAACGATGGAGTTCCAATACCCTCATCCTATGTTGACCCATTCATGTTACCATCCACGTCTGAATCTAAGTCATCAACATTGTAAAATATCCCAGAGATAAAGGTGCTCATCAAGTATAATGCTTGTGGGGATTACAAATTGAAGGACTCTTTTGTTGTAGGAGAACTCCCACTTTCTCCTAGATCTTATGGTAAACCTCAACACATTGACAATGTGACTAAGACAATAAAAATGGTACCAACCACTTTCACAAAGTGGGAGACCTAAACAAGGAAGTCATAGATAAAGAAAACACATCAGAATGGATATATCAAGATGAAAAGGAAGAGCCTCCACTTCCCATGGACAACAAGAACAAAGGGCTCCAAGTAATGAAAGGCATGGGATACACTAAAGATGGAAAACCTGGTCTAAATCAGCATGGCTTGCGTGAATCTATTATCCCTAAGAAATATTCAAAGAATATTAGTCTTGGATACGCCTTGAGCAAAGGTGTGACCCTTCTTGGAAAGGGTACTTTAGTTAAGCAAGTTGAAGCTTCCTCTTGGTTACATATGTTGAATAGCAAAGACATCGATGACTTCTCCTTTGGCATTGTAGACTTATTTGAAGATACCTCTATTTTCATGATCACCACAACATCCTTTACATCCTCTAGCCAAAACACTGAACTGAGACTTATCTATCCTCAACTCATCAACTAGGACCAACAAGGACCACCAATTATTGATTCATTTGAAAATGATGAGGCTATCTCTGAATTTATAGGGCTCTGAGACCGCATACCATTTGGAGATCACAAGGTAGGATTTGAAATTGAGATAGATAGACAAGCATACTGTGGTGATATGATTGAATCCCTCAGTTGTAAAATTGAAAATTTAAAAGTCAAGATAGGGTCTCCCAGTGAAAACCATAATGTGGTACTTTTATATCATAAAACAGTAAAAATAAAGGACGCATTTGATGATGAAAACCTCTGTTAGGTGCCCAAGGATGAGGGATTCAATCTACCTAGTATTGTGATAGATCAAGAAAAAATAGCAGTACTTGTAGATGTATCAAATCCAGTCAATATGGGAATAGAGGAAGCACCACAGGTAACATTCTATGCCTCTTCACTAGATGACGAGGAACAAAACAACTTGGAAACTTTCCTTAGAGAGCGAAAAGTAAAATTTTCTTGGTCCTATGTAGATATGCTAGGGATAGACACATCATTGGTCATCCATCATCTCATAGTACATCCTCAAGAAAAGCTAGTGAAGAAAAAATTACGAAAAATGCATCCACAAATCATATTGTTGGTCAAGGTGGAGTTACAAAAAACTTCTGGATGTAGGGTTCATAAGACCAATTGATTATCTTGAGTGGGTTTACAATATCATACCAATTTCAAAACCCACTGGGGGCATCAAGATATGCATGGACATCAAAGATTTAAATAAGGCATGTCCCAAGGATGACTTCCCGCTTCCCAACATAGATATCATGGTGTATCTAACAGTTGGCCATGAAATGCTTTCTCTCATGGATGGATTCTCGGGGTATAACTAGATAATGATAGCTAAGGAATATCAACATAAGACAACGTTCACATGTCCATGGGGAACCTACTACTAGAATGTGATGTCATTTGGTCTCAAGAACGTTAGAGCGACCTATCAGAGAGTGATGACATTAATATTTCATGACATGATCCATAAGACCCTAGAGAAATATGTGGATGACATCCTATCCAAATCAATAACAAGGGAGGAACATCTAGAAGTGTTATGATTCTTTTTTGAAAAACTTGAGAAGTATCAATTAAGATTGAACCCTAAGAAGTGTGTCTTTGGAGTCATTGTAGGTAAAATTTTGGGATACATTATGCCATGAAGGAGAATCGAAGTGGACCCAGCCAAAGTCAAATCAATCTTGGAAATGCAACCACTGCAAACCCTCAAGAAACTTTGTAGCCTACAAGGGAAGCTCTAGTTTATAAGAATATTTTTTGCACAACTGGCAGATAAGTCTCATCCATTCACCCATTTTCTTCACAAGGGTGTGTCCTACAAATGGGATCACCATTGTAAGCAATATTTACAACAACTAAAGGATTATCTAGCATTACCACCTATCTTAATTCCACCAATAGCAGAGAATTTGTTGATATTATACATTTCAGACACTACAAAAACTCTAGGGGCTCTCTTAGCTCAACATGATGAAATGGGAAAAGAGAGGGCTATATACTATATCAAAAAAACCTTGGTAGGATATGAACTTAATTATACATCTATTGAAAAATCTTTCCTAGCAATGGTGTTTTCTTCCCAAAAGCTTAGACACTACATGATCTTGCATCATATCAAATTCATCTCCAAGGTTGATCCACTCAAATATTTGTTATCAAAAACCACTCTCACTAGTCACATGGAAAAGTGGGTGATGATGCTTACTAATTTGATATAGAGTGGAAATCTATCAAAGGGAAAGTCATTGTAGATCAGCTAGCATAATCCCCAATCAACGCAAAAAACCCTTTGGTATCAGAGTTTCCTAATGAATCAATGTTCACCCTTAGCTTAACAGATCAAAGGAAATTGTATTTTGATGGTTCCTACACACACCATGGGTTCGAATCAACCATTTTATTCATCACCCCACAAGGTGATTGTATCCCAAATTCATACAGGCTAGCGTTTCCATGCACAAATGACATAGTTGAGTATGAGGCCCTCATCACAATATTAAGAATTATAATCCAATGGTAGATCCAATAATTCAAAGTCTATGGAGTTTCCCAGCTAATTGTGAATTAGGTCAATGATGATTACTAAACTATAGATGATAAATTGATGCCCTATAAGAAGATGGCAGATAGCTTAAGGGATTATTTCATTGATATCACATTTGAGCAAATACCTAGGATCAACAACCGAGTAGCAGATGCCATGGCTACCATCAAATCCTTGTTAGGCATGCCACACATCAGCCTAAAATGTGAGTTTCTCATCGAGTAGCTTCTCATGCCAGCTTTTGATATACCTGAATCAAAATTTGTGTGAAATTGTTGGTCTTGGTTCCCCATGGTATCATGATATCTTTACTTAACTCCATAATGGTATCCTCCCATTCGACCTTACCCTAAACCTAGGAAAAAGACATTTATCCAAAGAGCCTCCTGATTTGTCCTTATGGGAAATACCCTTTACCAAAGAAGCCTCGAAGGAATGTTGTTATGATGTCTTAACCAAGAGGAAGCTTTGACTACCTTGAAAGAGGTGCACGAAGGAATTTGTGGGTTACACTTGAGTGGCATAACCTTGGGCAAGAATTTGTTGAGAATGGGATACTATTGGCCAACTATGGAGCAAGAAGCTAATCAGTTTGTGAAGAAATGTTTGCAGTGTCAACAACATGGGGACCTCATCCATGCACTAGATCAAGAGCTTAGGCCCATCACCACACCTTGGCCTTTTTCATAATGGGGACTTCACCTCATAGGTAAAATCACCCCTACCTCTCCAAATGGTCATAATTTTATAATCACAACCAAAAATTACTTTACCAAGTGGATTGAAGCCATACCTATGACCTACATAACAGGAAATAAAATATCCAAGTTTATTCTAAACTATCTCATCTACCATTATGGTGTTTAACAAGCCATTATCACAGACAATAGAATACCTTTTAAAAACCAATATGTCCATGAGTTGTGATGTCAATTCAATATCCAACATTTCTTTTCCATTCCCCTATTACCTCCAAGGAAACAGACAAGTTGAGGCTTCTAACAAAGCCATCATTAAGATCCTGATGAATATAATCAATGAAGCTAGCTGGGATTGGAACCTATAATTAAATATTGCTCTATGGACTTACCAAACTAGCATCTACATGCCTACAGGTGCTACATCCTATTCCTTGGTCTATGGAACTGAAGCCATCCTTCTTATTGAGGTCAAGCTCCCATCACAAAGGGTTTCACTGCAACATCTCATCATAGATGAAGAATACAAAGTATCCAAGCTAAACGAAATAGAATTGTTGGGTGAATGTTGCCTCGAAGCACTCAATCACTTGCAAGCCTATCCAAATAGACTCGGAAGAAGTTACTAAAAAAAGATCAAAGGTCAGTACTTCTAGGTAGGGGATCTTGTCCTGAAGGAAAATTAGAAGAATAACTTAGATCAAGATAGTTGTTGTCAAACATACTACACCCAAATGCTTGAATGATTAAACTTAGCAATCTGTTGAAACATGGGAACTATCTTCAGGCTCTGGGTATTCCTATGGAAAAGATAGACCTCCAGATTCTAGGTTGGTTCCTATATAATTCTCAAATTGATAACTGGGTAATTTGTGCTGGAAAAGGGATAGAAGGATTGTAATAAATGCACGTAAAACTATAAATTGACGGTGATACACCTAATTGATAAAGACTTGCAACTACGATTCGCAATGAACTTCAGAAAAACTATCCACACAAATTAATTAAACAGTTTGACCACAAAAATGATTCTAAGGAAGGTTTAAATAAATCACTTTTGAAGGAAAATAGAGTTTTCTCAACAAAGAAGAATATATTATTCTATTACACAACCCTAGACCTGTGATTTTCACTATTTTTTAATGCATGCAAGTATAAATGAGACAATGATTTTAAAGGTTCTGATATTAAAACACAGTAAAATCTCATCCAATCATTCATAAAAACAACACAATGATAAGGTAGATACTCGACTCAACTGAAATTAAAGGAAACTCTTGCATAAAATGGAAAAATAGAACCTATTAAACCTGCTGTTGTATTAATCTAAAAATTGAAAACTGAGTTACATGATATTTCTCTTTGCAGAATGCAAAGGATGGAAAACAAGAACTAGAGGAAAAAGACTAACTTTTTCCACTATATACAAAAGGCATGCACAAAGCAGCCAAAAGGTGAACTGAATGAGAACTGAAGTGAAAACATCTCCAATGTGAAATCCGAGCAGAAGAAAAAATCTTGATAAAAATAGCCCAAACTCATGCAAAAATGAGTGAACTCAGGCTCAAAGTCGAGGTCAACTCATGACTGACCCATAGAGCACTCAAACTGAACTGAAATTTCCCCAAAAAGTGCGTCTGAGCATGGGAAAGCCACCTTGTTTTTATCAATACACCCAAGATAACTGGAACTCCATCCCTATATGATGATCTTCAGTTGATCTTTGATCTCTCAATTAGCTTTCACTTGCATTCTTGCATGGATTTGAAAAGGAACTCATTTGATTAAATATTAAAAATAACCGTTCAATGATTACTTTAATATTTAATATTTGATAGTCCCACCTTTTACATTTATATGTTAAATATTAAGGTAATAAATATTACCTTTAATATTTAACTTACATTTACAATTTTTCCTCTAACTCCATGCAATATGCATTAAGTGGAGTTGAACTCTATATATGCAAAAAATAAAAGACTTAATAAGTCATGGGCCTTTCACATTATTAGGTTTATTGACTTTAAGTCAATACCATGGGAAAAATCATGCAATGATTTTATTTTGAAACAAAGTCAAAAATAGACCAAAAATCCCATCACTATTCGAATTTAGGGTGAGCAAAACTCAAACCCTAATCATTTCCACTCCATTCTTCATTTCACACTTGTATTTTTTGGAGACTTCTTCTACTAGCGCCACCATTCCTCAGGGTTTGATTCATTGACGCTTGAACTTTCTCCTGTTTTTTGAAGGTTTTTCGGAAGATTTTTGCAGAGAATGCATGGCGAGTTTTCCTCGATGAATAGATCTAGAAATTTCTCCATTTTTTTGAAACATCTTCTGAGTTCCTAGGCTGCGGCCATACCACTTTCTGATATATTTAATTATGTTGTCTTTTTCACTTGGGGTCGCCATGAGTGTATTGAGCTCGAGCTATGGGTTTGAAAGCTCTATGAGAGCTTGGCCGCCATGCATGAAGATAGGGTTTCAGATGGAGTTCTGTTATGCAAAAAGGATTGAAATGTGGTAAGTCCTCCTTGCATAGAAAGAAACTTGATTCTTTTGCTTTTAATCTGCAAATACTTGGGAGTATTGAGTCTGTATAAAGAGAAAATGTATCTCTTTGAGGTTGCGGCCCTCTGTGTCTTCATTTCATTTTATTATGATGCCATGCCTAGCCATGGCTTCTCCATTGCTATATTTTGTCTCTCTTTTCTAGAAATATCAACTGTATATGCCTTCTATTTTGCAGGCCGTAGCTATATTCATGATTTTGGGTATTCACCATTTAGAATGTGCCTGAGGGTTTTTATTTATTTTCTGAGTATTTTCCCTATACTTGCATGAGCTCGAATAGAACTCTCTATTTGGCTTGGCATGAATTCCACGACTTTATGCTGTAAAGAATCAGTGAGGGTTTCTATTTTCTTTGCAAAAGATCTCTGACTGTATACCGCCATGTATTCTTGCTTTAGTGTATTCTGGGTTTCTTATTTTGAGAACTCACTTTCCTCAGATAAGCATGGGAAACCTTGAAAGGTTATGTAATAACGACCAGTATTTAAAGTATTGGAAGTCTACCTTGTTGACATATGATGCTTGATATTTTGTTTTGTGAAGCCCTCATGGAACTGTTACTGTTTATGCCTTCCAAAATTCTATTTGATCATGCATTAGAAAAAATGACTCCTTCAGCATCATTAGGCAGTTGGATGTAGTGATAACAATGATAATAGCATATACCTAAATATCTCTTGATGATGTTTTCTTGATGCCATTATGTGATAATGTCTTACTTACAATCATACAGACTGTCTTCTTGATGTCATTGTTCCTCTTCTTGGGACTGATAATATCCACCATTCATTGTTTGCAATGCAAATCAGAACATGAAATACCATCCTCATACACCTGTAGCACACTTGTGCACTTGTAACTTTTCTAAATGCATTGGGTTCCATAACCTTTTAACCTATATTGTGTGAGTAAAAAAAAATAAAGGATGGATAAAATTCATTTGTTACTCTATATCTTTTGTAACATCTACTTTCAACCTTCATAGAACAGCCATACTTTTCCTAAAAACTATTGTTCTATATTATCCTTTACACTCATAAATGTAACAGTGCTTATATTGTTGTTTGTAAATGCAATGTTAGATTGAAATAAAGTTGTTTTCTTTTGTATCCTATGAATGTTCTGTTATGAATGGAACTCATACAACAGTATAATTGTACCACAACTCATGACCAATTTGAGATTGCATCTTTGTTAGTTGTATTAATGCATTTGAACAAAGGGTGAATATAGACTTTCTTTATTTGTTCCTTTTGTGACAACAGTCCTATTCATGACTGTTCTTGATATGAAGTCTCACTTCAGTCTATGAACTATTGATCGAGCTATTTTTCCTTCCTTATCAATACAGTGTAGAACAACATCATACATGACTAATCATGAGTATGTATGCTCATTGTGGTGCTGTCAAACTATAATATGGTTGTCCTCTTCTGCAACTTGATAATTTATCACTCAACTGATCTGAAAAGTGCTCTTTCTTCATGTGTTGACTATCTTCATGACTTGGTTGCTTCTCTCATTATCATGAATGTTGTTGTTGTCTTATCATTGTTTGTAATGTTCACCTGCTGGTGAAATGATGGGTGGCGAAAGTCACAGAGTGGAGCCGATAAGCTATGATCGGCTAAAGAATAATCCAAAGTTGTGGAAGAAGCTAGAGAATGGTGGCATTACTATTTTTATTGAAAAGCTCCATGGCTGGGACCTGGAGGTAACTAGGGTTTTTGAGAAGGACTGGAAAAATGGTGAGATAAACCTATTTGGCAGACATGTTATCAATGAATAGTTGATTGCTGAGGTTACTGGCCTGTCGATGGAGGGCATAAAATTCTATAGGGACAAGAAGCAATCTGACGAAGCGGTCAACAAGTTTCCCAAGTCGGAAGCAGAGAAGGAGGAGTTATGTAGGACCTCCAGAAGCTACTACGACACAAACACAATTGTTTCGCATTGGAGGAGGTTTTTGAATGTGTTGATGGAGTATGTCACTTTGGACGGTCGTTACACCAGATTTTTTCGGTATCACTTTGTTCTGTTGAATCATTTCAGGCACTAGGACTGCTTGTCCTTATTTACGATCATTTCAAATCCATGTCGGCTCTGCCTCACCAGCCCCTGTTGCCTAAGGTTAGGGTTGATGACAAGGGCAAGGGTAAACCTAGGGATTCTACTCTGAAAAAGGGCAAGAGAAATTTTTGGAGGACCCCTCCTATGATGTGAATGAAGAGGAATCGCAGTCAGGATTGTTGTCTGAGTATTCCAGCCACCATGCAACTGACAGAGAAGAGAGACCTTGCTTCCCTATGGACCTCAAGGCAGGGGATCATTATTTTAAGGAGGAATAGGAATTTCCCACTGATGTGCTTGCTATTGCCCCTAATGGGGCGGTGGATAACTTCAGACTTATGAGATGGGTGTTCTTTGAAATTAAGGAAATTAAGTTAAATCAAAGAGCCATGAACAATAAATTAGAGAAAGCCACAGATGACAATAACAGAGGCAGTGGTAGTGGCCAGGCTACGGATTTATGGAAGGAGGAGGAGAAGAAGTATATGGTTGAATGCCTCAAGAAAATAGTGGAGGAATTACAGGATTTCAAAGGAAATCATGATGGCAAGCAGCGGACATGGAGGAGCGGTTGAGGAATATTAAAAGCTCTCTCCACAAAGTGTTGATTATGAACCACAAAATTTTAAAATCCACTGCACAGACCATGAATACCATGGTGGAAAACCTGGAAAAATACCATCAGGTTAAAACTGTTGTGTTTCTAGACTTGGACAATGAGGATGGGTAGCCGAATAGTGGGGGGCCGAGTAACAGGACCAAAGAAAACTTGAAAAGGAAGGTAGACTAAGCACTTGTCAACATCTAGGAAATCAAGAAGTTTTCTCTAAACATGAACAGTTTGGAGTAGGAAGCGACAAAGATCCTTCAGAACTTGGCCTAGAGGTTGGTTGTCTTGTGGCTTTTTGTCAGTTTTTTGTTTGTTCTGCCTTGGTGATACTGTGTGTTCTTCTTTGTGGGTAGCATCCTATTTTTTGTCTGTGCTCTGTTAATGTTTTATCTCACACTTTGTTACTGTTAAGGGTTTCGGGTTCCCGCTAAAACCTATTTGTTCCTTAATAAAAAACAATGAAGTTGATGATCTATTAATATATTTTGATCATTCTTTAGCATGATGAGCAATAAAAATGATTGCTCAAACTATTTTCACCATGTTGAAATAAAGGCTACTTTTATGGATTTCTCTTATTACATCAGTCCTTTCTTGATAACTATTTTGAATATTTGATGACTCTCATGTATGAATGTTGTAAGAGAGGATGTTTTCCTGATATGCCAGGGTCAACCCTTGTGGGAGTATGTTTTGCTCCACATATCTAATGAAAATATCATGAACATAATGAACCTATTCCTGCACATTTAAACAAACAAGTTAGCAAAAATAATTGAAGTTGAAAGCTTCCATTGAACCTCATGCTCCTTGAGTATTAGCCTTTTATAATTTAATCATCTGGTGAATTCCTAATTGGATATATATTACATTCCTGTTGGTAGTGTAGGCGTGAAGTAGGATGTGATTTATCATTGCTCTAACACCATCCTTTTACAATCTTGCAGATGCATGGGGCTTAGAATTAGAAGAACCTTGAGGCATTGGAGACACAACAATCTTGAAGACATCGAGTAAAAATGATTCATCATTACAAGCAATGATGAATCACTCCCCTCCTTCATGTTTATATTATCTTCAATAGTGTAGTATTACATCCTACTTTGTATTCATTATTTGATTAAGAAAATCAAATTAAGTTACTCCCACGGCTTGTGTGGGACTTTGGTTTTTACAATATGAATAAAACAACATTACTATGCAATTTTAATGATTTCTTCTATTACAAAATTTTGCATAATCACACTGGAAATTCACAGGTAATCAAATTCTAGATTAGAATGAATACTTTAGCATAAATTTTGTACCTTTTAATGAAGAATGCAAATCAACTCTACCTATTTTGAGTTGTGGCTAAAAATAGGTAACAATAGCAAGGGAAATTTTGAGCCAAATTGGTTAGGGCCTTTTGTTATCACGACAAGCTATGTTCAAGAGCCTATAAACTAGCAACACATAAAGGACAACCCTTGCAGGAACCCATCAATAGCATGCATCTCAAAAAGTTTTATACCTAGCCCATGAGGCGTATTCTAAAATCCAAAAATCCAAAAACATCAAAAAAATAAAAAAATCCAAAAAAAATAAAAATGATCAAAATAGTAAAGAGAAAAATCATCCTTTAGTGAAAACCACTTTGATGGCACTTTGGACAAGTACCTTGGTGAAAATATGGCAAGCAGACACCTTGCGTAAATAAGCACCATCTCCCATCTATCATATACTCTTTTGCTTATTTTTCACCCATAATAAAATCATTCACTCATCCATCCAACCCACCACATCCATCTTCCATATATTTATCCTCACATTCCTCCATCCATCCACGTCTGTATCATGGCTTGGTATTCAATGATTATCTATCCCCATTAGTACTGCTTGGCACACTCCTAAGGTCAATTTGTCCTACCTATATTGAGGTAGTCTATCACATTAGACTGGGGGCATATTCTTATACTTGGGTGGTCGGATCGGGTTCTTGTATAATTCCTTAAGGTTATTTTCAAAAAATTCAAAAACATTCAAAACATCACAAAATTTAAAAACATTCAAAACACATTAAAATCTCAAAAACATTCAAAACATCACAAAATTCTAAAACATTCAAAACATCACAAAATTTAAAAACATTAGAAACATCGCCAAAATTCCAAAAACATATGAAACATCTCAAAATTTAAAAACATCCAAATCAAGTCAAAACTCCAAGAAAAGGTCTAAAATATCAAAAAAAATAAAAAAATTTATTAAGTCCAATAGTTGAACTATGTTTCCTCAGCATGTGTACGTAGGCAGGGCCATCATTTATCATCCCTGGAGGCCTAGGTTAGTCCTTTAGGAGTTTGTTCTAATAAACTATCACTTGTGAAGGTCAGTTGAACTACGTTGCCTCTACCCGTGTTACGTAGGCAAGGCCATCTCTGATGAGCCCTCGACGCATAGGTCTTTTCACCCTTAGGTCCTGTTCTCTTGGTCTAACCTTGGAAAACTCAAAAAACATTTGGAAATTTTGAAAACCTCCAAACAACCTCAAATATGTTGAAAACTCGGAATATTCAAATAACCTCAAAATACCAAAAAATAGCCTCAAAAATTTTCAAAAATTCAAAAACATTGAAATATTTGTAAATAAAATCATGGGCATCTTATCTCACTTTCACCCATAATAAACTTTCACACATAATAAATTGATCATCACCTTCAACCTTTGGCAACACAAATGGAAATAGGTACAACAATCAGTGAAACAAAAAATTGTCAATGCAAAATCTTAAGTCTTAATCATGGTCAAACATGTTGATTAGCATTCATATTAACATTTTTCCTACAATGGACATCATCATTTGAAATCACCCTAAAAAACATCCTTTGGAAAGAGATATGAATAACATTGATTGTTTGTTCGTTTGATCTTTTCTTATGATTTATCTTATTGGTCCATTCTGATGATCTCTCGATAATTTCTACAAAATGATTTAGAGGGAAATTAATGGAACATTGATCATTTGCTTTCATTTGTTGTGCTTGTTGGATATTCTTGTAATACAACCTTGGTGAATACTTTCCTTGCATGGGTGAGAGTAGTCTCTAGTAAAACAATGGCTAGGATGTTGGAAATAAAGGTATAACTTGCAGCAATATGAACTTTCAAAGTGATTGCAAATCTGAAATTATGTTTACAAGATTACCATAAAATGATAAGTTATTGACAATTGCAAAAATGAAATAAAATCTGCAATACCACAAGTCATCAACACAAGTGACACAAGATATATGTGGAGAAACCTTTGCAGGAAAAAACTCCACACCCAAAGAGAACCAATTTTTGTATTAATCTTCAAGGAAGTACATCAATACAAAAATCCTCTCTACAATTCGGCAACACTTCATCGTCCTGATAGCCTACAAAGAACTCATACTAAACCACCATCCCAAGGCTCGAATATATAGAAGTTTGTGGGAGAGAATACCACAAATGATATCTCAAAACAACAAGAAAAACCACTTGGAAAAACCCACACCCCACTTAGTGGACAACCCATAAACATGGAATAAATATATTCAATAATCACATGGGCTTCACATGGGCACCTAACCAACAACCAATCAAATTGATTCAAACTTGATTTCTCCATAGGTCTCTGATGGCTTCGATGGCTACGTGCAAGCTCATGCACCACTATGCAAACTTGGGCGCCCAACCATGCAAGAGCATGCAAAACATGAAAATAACATGCATGAACATGCAAACTCAAGTGGTCCCAACACAAAAATTTGGACGACTAGGAAGAATATTCTCTCGGGATGCCTTGTAACCACCATCATGAAGGGTCCACCTCTTTCAATGAAATTACAATTTTCATAGGAAATAAATAATAAATATTTTATGCCTCATGTCCTCAAGAACACTTTCCAAAGAATGTGGAGACACATAAATTAACTTAGGATAGCAACTATAATGTAACCTATCCTAACATTCTCCCACTTAACATTATACATTGCAATTACATCCATGGGATACAAATATATAATTAAGTATTGTGATCAAGGCCCATGGCCTTCCTACACCAAGAGAACTTATCTGTGGTCACTAGCTTTGTGAGAGAATCAACAAAATTATCCAAAGTGTCAACCTTTTCAATCAAAACCTTACCACTCTCTACCATTTCTCACACAAAGCGATGTACTGAACATCAACATGTTTAGTAAGAGCATGATACGTAGGATTTTTAGCTAAACATATGGCACTCTAACTATCACATCCAATCCTCACTATCCTACAATCAAAACCAATGCCATTACCAAGTCTCTTTAACCAAACCACTTCCTTGGAAGCATGTGTAGGTGCCATATACTCTACTTCAATGTTGAATAATGCAAGTGTAGGTTGCCTCTTACTCATCCAACTCATTGCACCTCCAAACAAAGTAAAAACATAGCCACTAGTGGACCTTCGACTAAGTCACTTGCCCAATCTGCATCAACAAAACCCTGTATGTCCAGTTACTTAATCTACATCATCTGTACCATGATAAACCAAATAGTAACTCAGAAGTGCCATGCAAATATCTAAACACCGTCTTAAAAAAAGTCCAATGCTCTCTACCAAGGTTAGACATAGACCTTCTCAAAACTCCCATTGCTTGGGCTATATCTGGTCTAGTGCAAACCATTGCATACATTAAACTACTGACAACACTAGCATAAGGAAAGTTAGACATCTCTTCAACATCATCATCAGAATTAGGACACATTTCTAAACTCAACTTAGTACCAACAGTAAATGGAATATTTACTGGTTTACAATCATGCATATTAAACCTATGCAAAATAGTATCAACATACTTACTCTGACTTGACCAAAGCTTTCTATGAACACAATCCCTATTGATATTGTGGTGTAAATAAAGTCTTTCACCTAGTTAATTCATTACTAGGGGACTTATTTACACATGTTAAGTTTACTTAGGTCCTAGGAAGGAATCTTTCTAGAAGGTGTTAGTTGTCATTAGTTGTTATCTTATCCTTTGACAACTACTACATGTGAACCTAGGTAAGTGTGATTAGTTGTCTCATGTCATATGATTAAGAAACTTGTCATAATCCTATGACATCTTACATCTCACCTTGGCTATATAACCAGGGGTCTCTCTCATTGTAAATAATCTCATATCATTGACATTGAATACAATTTATTTCTGTCACATTCTATTCTCTCTTTTTTGTGCTTTCCATTTGGTCTCAAGATCTTGGCATCCATAGCTAATTCTAACATGGTATCAGAGCGGGTTGGGTGCCATTGGAGAGTCTTTTTTTGAAGAGAGATACCAGATTTGGGAGTGTTCCATTTTGTGGCTCTTTATTGCAGGTTCATATCGGAGCTTGTTGGTGCAAATTTGAGCTCACCATTGCGTCCAAAACGGGCAAAAACCCTGAGATCGACTGTCAATTTGTCTAATTTGGAGCAGTTGTCCAGTGAGGGAATTTTTTTTTGCCCAGAGAGTCGTACGGCCTCTAGGTTGCATCATTATGACAGTGGTACAAAATTTTCAAAAATAAAATATTTTATTTTTCGCTGAAATATTTTGAAATTTTTTTTAGAATTTTTTTTTTTAAATGGGATTTGATTTTTCTGAAAAGGTTTGATATTAAAAATCATTGTAAAATTTTTTTTAAAAAAAGGAGTTTTATTGCACAGTACCTGTGGGTACTAATTTGCAGTCCTGCAAAGCACCGACCTGATGGACCACGCCACGTGGCCAAGTCTTAGCCCGCCACGCTAGGCGTCGGCCCCACCATCAAATAACTGATGTTCACTTTCAAATCCATTGGCGGACACTGCAAAAAAATTCTCACTAGTTGCAGAAAAGAGAAATCTAGCAAAGCTTCCTCTATCCGGTTGGTAGACTCAAAAATTCCGGTGAATGAAATAAAAAAGAGGGTGGTTCATTTAAACAGCGGCATAATTTGAAGATTCCTTGGTATATTCCATCGCCGGCCAAGCACTACGAATATTTCGTCAAGGACAAAGAATATTCTCTTTTGACAGCCGACGGACCATCAAATTTCATTGCTTCATTTGCTAATGTTAGCCTATGTTAGCAATGATGTTAGCAGGTTCTTAAAAAAATTTCTACCCCCTCTTGTTTGCATTTTCGTTTTGGAAGGCAAACTTTGAAGGCTAATATCTTGCTCATTTTGGCTCCTTTTTCAGTGCATTTTTTTTAATTTGGGATAATTTTTTGTGATCTACACAATGGTGCAATAATTTTTTGGTTTTGGTGTCTGGTTTTTCCATAAATTGCAGATTCTCACAAGTGTTTCTGCTTTGTCCTCATTTTGGGAACTTCTGGAGCTCATATCTTGCTCCTATGGTAACATTTTTTGGTGCAATTTTTTTGAAAGTGCATGATTTTTCGTGTACTTCTTAGTGGTATGATCATATTGATCTCATTGAATGCCAAAAATTGCACTTGATTCTGTGGCCTATTTTGGGCATTTGCATGTACCAAGATCAAGACCACTTCACTGTTTTTAGAAAGTGGCAACTGTAAACACACTACTCATAAAGTGCCAAGCTCATATATTGCTGGCGGGTTCTTTGATTGAGTGAATTTGGGGGGATTCTTCTTGTGGTTGTGGTTGTATTCCTCTCGATTCGTGTTCTTGTTTCATCATGGAGCCATCTACAATTCCACTTATAACACCTTACAACTATCCTAAATGGAAATCTGAAATGAAAAAATTGCTAAGAGTAAAAAGATTGTATAGGATAGTTCATGGGCTTGATGGTGAACCAAAAGATAATGAAGCTAAAAAGAATGAGTGGTTGAATAGTTGTGAAGAAGCAATTGGCTATTTGTGCTTGTACGTCTCTCCTGAGTTGTTGTTTCACATTGAGCACTTGGATACACCTATGGCTATGTGGACTGCATTGTCAAAATTATTTGGGAAAACAGATGAAATTCAAGGAAATTTGTTGGAGAATGAATTAATCAATCTCAATCCATTTAATTTTGACAACATACAAGACTTCATCACCAAATTCAAGTCACTAAGAAAAAAATTGAAGGATTGTAAAATTGAGAAATTAGATACACAATTGATCTTAAGTGTTCTTTCAAAGCTAGGACCTGAATATTCAGTGTTTGTGTCTACTTTTTATGCTACAAATAATTCCCTTGGGAGTGAGTTTAAGATGCCTTCCTTTGATTATTTTTCTATCCAACTCACTAGGGAGCAAGATAAGCTTATTCAAATGGGTACTTTGAAGTCTTCAAAATCACATGCCTTGGTTGCAAAGGATGAGAAGTCTTCAAGTGGCAAAGAAAAGAAAAAGAACAAGCCTAAGAAGAACACACAATCCACATCAAATTCCATAGAAGAACATAAAGATTCATCTTCAAAAGAGAAATCATCAAAGAAGGAGAGGCCTTTTTGTGCATATTGCAAGAAGGATGGACATGAAGAACATTATTGTTATAAGAAGGATATTGATGAGTTGAAGAATCTTCTCAAAAATAATCACATTGATTTTCCTTCTAGAATGTCTGAATCTTCTTCTCCTTCTACTTCAAAAAGTATAAAAAGGAAAAAGGTCAAGCATCTACTTCAGGATATAAAGGACAAGCTCTCTGTGCTCTTTCAGGTCCAGGATTAGGGAGATGGCTTCTAGATTTAGGAGCATCTCATCATATGGCATCTTCATAGACTATCTTCTCTTCATTTCAGCCTTGTACTATGTCTCCTATCTTGATGGGAAATAATACATACATGAGTGTAACAGGGAAGGGATCTATTAGTTTTGGGGACAACACTTTTCAGGATGTCTTGTGTGTTCCTTATTTGATGAATAATCTTCTTTCCATATATCAGATTACACATGGTGGAGATGGGAGAACCGTGGAGTTCAAACCTGATTCAGTCATCATTCGAGACTTGGAGACTCAAGAGATCATTACTACTGGGGTGGTTGATCACTCATCTCAGTTGTATACCTTTTCACAGTTTGCTTCTGATGGTGACATTTTTCCTTCGACTGTTGATCATATGAACCATGATTCAGAGGAGACATTTGGCTTCTTGAACTTGGGAGTTCTCACATCAGATCCAATACTTGAGCCATGCATTCTATCTCCTCCACCTACTATTGTAGTTGATGATGCTTGTGATCCCACAGTTTAGGTTCTTTGTGATTCAGTGCGACAAGATATACATAGTCTTCCAGATATGGTTACTTTGGATGACTTCTTGACAGGTATTTCAGACTTGTTTGTGGAGTCTCATCTTATAGATTTGGGAGACATCATCGATAGCATTCATCTTCTCTTTGATGAATATGCTCCTTCTTCAGTTGTTGTGAGGGAACATTCTGACCCTCTTGTTCATTCTCTACATGATCATTCTTCATGGATTGACATGAGTGTGGATATTGGACAACATTTGGAGGAGACTTCTTTGTCTTCAGAGGGGATATCATTGTCTTTGGATCATGTTCTACATTCATCTCTACTAGATGTTGGATTGTCCTCTTCAGTAGTGTGGCCTAGAATGTCTGTTTGGAGTGTGTCAGCTTTCGACATTGACATGGAGACACTTGCGCATGCTTTAGAGACATCATACATCATTCCTCTTCTTGAGATCTTACATACATCCCTAGTTTTGTTTCTTCCTAAGGGGATGAACTTTGTTCTGCGAGATTGAATCATCTTCAACATTCAATGTCGAGCTTCTACCATCATTGCAGGAGACTCAACATTGAGGGGGGCCTACCTTGTCTCTTCTACTTCTCTCTTATGGGGGGGTATTTTTCCTCACATGGGGTTTTTACCTTCTCATTGATCATTGAGAGTATTTCACAATTTTGTTTTGTATCTTTTATCTCTCTTTTGGGGAGGATTTTTTTCCCACTAGGTTTTCTCCTTTTTTCTGTTTGTGAAAGATTGCATTGATTGCATTTGCATATGTACATGGGTACCTAACATGGCCTAGTAGCTAGAACCTATCTTTGCATATTTGTGTCATTTGCACAATAATATGCTACTCCCTAAGTTGCACTTAAGGGGGGGTTTTGGTGTAAATAAAGTCTTTCACCTAGTTGATTCATTACTAGGGGACTTATTTACACATGTTAAGTTTACTTAGTCCTAGGAGGGAATCTTTCTAGAAGGTGTTAGTTGTCATTAGTTGTTATCTTATCCTTTGAAAACTACTACATGTGAACCTAGGTAAGTGTGATTAGTTGTCTCATGTCATATGATTAAGACACTTGTCATAATCCTATGACATCTTACATCTCACCTTGGCTATATAACCAGGGGTCTCTCTCATTGTAAATAATCTCATATCATTGACATTGAATACAGTTTATTCTTGTCACATTCTATTTTCTCTATTTTGTGCTTTCCATTTGGTCTCAAGATCTTGGCATCCATAGCCAATTCTAACAAATATTCATCCTAAGAATATATTTTTCAGCCCCCAAATCCTTCATATCATATGTGCCAGAAAGTTGAGTCTTAAATGTTGGTGTAATTAATTATTCAATTACACTTTAGCATAAGTTTACTTAGGATATTTTATTTCCTAGGATAATTATTATTTAACTATTATCCTTATCTTATTGAGCTGTCTTTTTGCTCAAGATAAGATTAGGGTTGTCTTTTCCTGCTTTATTGCATCATTTCCTTTTCGAAGGCTTTTGTATTATTTGTAAAAAATTATTCTCAATAATCAATTATGCTGATTTTTGCTTGCACACATTTTTCTCTGAGAGTTTACAGAACTTCTGTTGTTTTGTTCTGAATATCTATTTCATCAAATATTAAGGGACATGCTCTTTGTGCTTCTTCATGTATTGGATTAGGGAGATGGATTCTAGATTCAAGAGCATCTCATCATATGGCATCTTCGCAGTCTATGTTCACTTCCTTTGATCCTTGCACTATGCTCCCATCTTGATGGGAAACAACACTTACATGAGTGTTACAAGGAAGGGGTCTATTAGTTTTTGGGATCACTCCTTTCAGGATGTCTTGTGTGTCCCTCACTTGAAAAATAACCTTCTTTCCATCTATCAGATAACACATGGGCGCAATGGGAGATATGTGGAGTTCACACCTGATTTGGTTATCATCAGAGACTTGGAGAGTAGAGCAGTTATTCCTACTGGGATAGTGGATCACTCCTCTCGGTTGTATTCCTTCACTGATTTTTCTATTGGTGGTGCTTTTGTTTCTACAACTATTCCTCACACTTCGAGTGTGCATCATCATTCAGAGGAGAGATTTGGCTTCTTGAACATTGGTGTTCTCACTTCGGATCCTGTTCTCGAGCCTTCCATTCCATCTCCTCCTCCTCCTATTGCTTCTTTTGTTTTAGTGTAGCAGGATCCAGTTGATCATACATGTTTGGAGGTTTCTATTGAGTCTTCACCTACTTCGGCTTCTTCATTTGTTGAGGTTACACCTGCTTCTGTGGAGACATCTTGGGATGCATCTATTCCCCCTTCAGAGATTGCTTTCATTTGGCCTCTTCCCTCTCACTTCTTTCTGGAGATGTAGTTTCTTCACTTCTTTTGGAGTTACTTCATTCTAGGGGGGATCTGTGGTTTCTTTCTTCCTCTCTTAAGGGGGGATTCATTTATGTATCTTTGTGATGGATGGTGTCCTTTGGGAGTCTTATGGAGTCCTCCATCTTTCTTCACTTAGGTAGTTTATTGCATTCTATTTTGGGGAGGAGTTTTGTTCCCATGTGGTTTTCTCCTTTACCCCGTTTGATTTAGTTTGCATTGCATTTGTAAATGAGTACCTGATCAGGCCTTGTTATCGAGACTCATCTTTGCATAATAATTTTCTTCTCGCTAAGTTGCACTTATGGGGGGGTGTTGGTGTAATTAATTATTCAATTACACTTTAGCATAAGTTTACTTAGGATATTTTATTTCCTAGGATAATTATTATTTAATTATTATCCTTATCTTATTGAGCAGTCTTTTTTCTCAAGATAAGATTAGGGTTGTCTTTCCTTGCTTTATTGCATCATTTCCTTTTCGAAGGCTTTTGTATTATTTGTAAAACAATTATTCTCAATAATCAATTATGCTGATTTTTGCTTGCACACATTTTGCTTTGAGAGTTTACGGAACTTCTATTGTTTTGTTCTAAATATCTATTGCACGTGATAGGTGATTTCTTGTAGGTGATTCTCGGGGACTGTGAAGTTGGTTTTTCAACTTCTACATTAAAATCCTTGATCATCACCTTGTTGTTACCCATAAACAAGACGTCATCAACATACAAAACAATGATCATCAATAACCTTAATGTAAACATGATACTCCTCACTTCTAAAAAAACCATACTTCAATGGAAAGGCATCAAACTTCTGGTACCACATCCTGGGTGTCTATTTCAAACCATATAAAGATCTCTTTAATCTGCAAAACAAGTGTTCTTTTCCTTTCACAACAAAACCATCTTGAGTTGTCACATATAATTTTCTTCCTCAAGATCCCCATGCAATAAAGCAATTTTAACATCCATTTGCTCTGTTTCAAAATAATAAGTAGTAGCAATAGATAATAGGAATCTAAAAAACTTTAACTGAGCAATAGGAGAGAAAATTTCATTGAAATCAACTCCTCTCTGGGAGTAGCTCTTGGCCACTATTTTTTCCTTGTATTGCTCTAACTGACCATCTACTCCAAATTTATTTTTAAATACCCACTTGCATCTAATGGGCTTCCTTCCTTTGGGAAAACTCACAAGATCCTAGGTATCACAACTATCTAGAGACATCATCTCCTCTTGCATGGCATGCATCCAAGACTCACTTTCTTCTAAAGAAAGAGCCTCCCTGTAGGATCTAGGTTCATTGTTGGTACTCAACAAAGAAAATACACAATGAAAATTAGGTGGGCTATACCTGTTAACTGTGTGTTTTTTCCTTTTGGATCTTCTCAAGGTAGGAGTAAGCGGATCTTGTTGCTTTTCTTCTTCTTCATGCTCATCTTGCACATCATCTAGACTTTCAAAACTTTCAAAACCCTCTTCTTCTTCTCCATCCTCAAAACCATCTGGTTCTTCTTCCACATGTGCATCCTCTTGCTTCTTAATCTTTTTCTTGAAGTGCACTATTTTGTCTTATCTTTCTCCTTTGGTTGTTCTTCACTTGAGTAAGCTCTAAACTCCTTGAAAATCACATCTCTAGAGAAAACCATTTTATGAGTTAGTGGATTCCAAAGCTTATAACCTTTTACATTCTCACCATAACCAACAACAATGCATTTATGTGCTTTTGGATCCAATTTATAATGCTTCTCTTGAGGCACATGAAAAAAATTATCCCAACCAAAGACCCTTAAATGTGAAATAGAAGGATTTTTACCTATCCACATTTCATAAGGAGTTTTACCAACAAGAGTTGAACAAGGATTTCTATTAACCAAATAGCCTGCAATACTTATAGCTTCTGCCCAAGAGAATCTATCAAGCTTAGCACCACTCAAAATGCTACTAGATATTTCCATTAAGGTTTGGATCATTCTTTATGCTACCCTATTTTATTGAGGTGTATAAGGTATAGTATTTTTCTGAAAAATACCTGCATGCTTACAAAACTCATCAAATTCCTTAGAAAAATATTCACCCCCATTGTTAGATCTCTACACCCTTATCTTATAATCCATTTTATTCTCAACTAAGGCTTTAAATTCCTTAAACTTAGTGAAAATTTCTAATTTTGCATGCATAAAATAAATCTAGGTGTATCTTGACACATCATCAATGAAAGCAACATAATAATGAGATTGTCCAAAAGAGTCAGCATCCACTGGTCCAAACACATTTGAATGAATGATCTCTAATAATATCTTAGCTTTATTTTTCCCATTAGGAAATGATGATTTATTTTATTTACCAAACACATAATGCTCACAAAAATCATTTTTACACTCCTTCACATGTCCTCTCTTACCACAATTTCAACACTTTACTCTGCTCTTCTCGGGGGTTTTAGAACGTCCTTTAGACTTGTCTCTCTTCTTGTCCCCTTTAGGACCTCCTTTTTCTTTAAACCTTCTCGCACATACAAGGCATCTTGGGAGCTTTCATTCATGGAATTTCTCCTCATCTCTTCTAAAAGAACTATTGCAATGAGACTATCCATCTTTAGTTCTGTACCACCACCACTTATGACAACAATTAGATTTTCCCAAGATTTGGATAAAGAGAAAAAAAAAATGCATTTATCTTCTTCTTCTAACTTAACATCTACTGATGCAAGATGACTTGAAATCATATTAAAATCATTTAAATGTTCTGCAATAGAATCACCATCCTTCATTTTTAGAGAGTTCAAACATCTTTTGAGATACAACTTGTTAGTTAAACTTTTAGTTTGATATATATCACCTATCCTCTTCCAAAAATTATATGTGGTGGCTTATTCTAAAACATTCAAGAGGACAGAATTCGCAAGACATGACTGAATGGTTCCTCATGCCTTATTATCCATTTTCTTCCAATCTTCATCAAATATTTTCTCTGGTTTCATTTGCTTCAACACTGCCAACCATTGATCTCTCTCTTCAAGGTGATCCTTCATCTTCAACTTCCACATCTCATAGCCAGTGCCATTGAATTTCTCAATATCTAGACGAGAGGTAGAATCCATTGTTTTTAATCTTCTTCATAAATTTTCCAAAATTGCAATGCACAAGCTCCCACTGCAACCAAAAAACCTTCAACACTCAAAAGAAAGGTGTCCCTCTCTTAACAAAACTGCCAAATTTGATACAAAATGTTGGAAATCAAGGTATAACTTGAAGCAATATGAACTTAAAAAAGTGATTGCAAATCTAAAATTATGTTTATAGTACTACCATAAATGATTAAGTGATTGAAAATCACAACAATTAAATAAAATCTGCAATACCACAAGTCATCAACACAAGTGATACAAGATATACGTGGAGAAACCCTTGTGGGAAAAAAATCCACACTAAAAGAGATCTAATGTTTGTATTAATCTTCAAGGAAGTACATCAATACAACAATCCTCTCTACAATCTGATAGCACTTCATCATCCTGACAACCTGCAAAGTACTCATACTAAACCACCATCCCAAGGCTCCAATAAATAGAAGTTTGTGGGACAGAATACCAAAAATGGTATCTCAAAACAACAAGCAAAACCACCTGGAAAAACCCTAAACCCTAAACCCTAAACCTAAACCTTAAACCCTAAACCCTAAACCTAAACCTTAAACCCTAAACCCTAAACCCTAAACATCCTACATAATCATCACATATCATGTGAAAAGAGGAAAAAATAAATCATCCATAGCATTGCATTACATCCATCATAAATACACGAATCATTGCATATCCATATCACATCATATCATATTATGAGCATAATAAAAGAAATATCCATCATCCATCATAAAGACATGTCATAGCATCTCACAAACACCTACATGCATAATGAATCCATACATAACACATCCATAATGCAGCCATAAGCATACATACATCACATAAAATAATAGCATGAAATAAGAGATCATAGTATAAATGATGCATCATCGATCATCTCATTTACATATCCAAAAAATTATTGTCATGATACATATCAAAGTGCATGATCTATCTCAAAAATATATATGAGGTTGTCAAAAAATATGATGAATGAATATAAATCATAATCATGTCTACATCGACTATATGGATACAAAAATATGTACATTTGTACATGGAGCTTTCCCTTTCTACCCTGGTCCTCTCCATCTGTGTCAGGTTGGCGTACTAGGGACCCTCTCTATGGTAACTGGTGTCCACCTAAGGGATTTTCTCCTCTTATTTTTCCTCCTATCTACCCAACTAATGGACCACCTATTGATCTACTAGGAGCTATGGCACTCCTCTATGAAAAAATAGGTTTCCGCTTGTGGGAGGGAACCTACATGTAAATATTTTGATAGTATAATGCCTCAACAATGGCCTATACATATCTAGTGGCTGAGACCATCTCACCTTGAGCCTGGGATATGGTCTCCAACTACTCTCTGTGTGAAGTCTCATGTGCCATCTATAACTTGGTTTGTTGTCTCTGTGCCCTCTCAGTGTCTCTCAAATTGGTCCTGGTCTCGCTCTTGCCTTAGGGTATCTCGCTCCTATCAAGCGTTGTCTCACTCTTAGTGAGCCTGGTCTCACTCAGCGGTCCTTTGATCCCACTTATGGGTAACTACCTATAGTATTTGGTTAGAAGCCCCAAAAACTACTGCTACCTGGTGTTGTTGAGGCACATGCGATGGTGGACCTAGTGGTGGCCCCTGTGGTACCTTCTTTGGAACTTATCTTAGTACATATCCTAGAATCTAACATCTACCACCTCTTCCACCTCTACCAGCCCTACCTCGCTATCACTGGCCCCTTGCATCTACAACAACTATTGGATTAGTAAGCCTAATAGGTCCGTATGCAAACCAAGCGTTATATCTTGAGGTAGTCCCAAGATCATCTGACCCACCTGTGTATATCCATGGTAGTGGCACCAACTGAGATAAATCATCAATAACTATCTACAAAACTTTCTCAGGTCCCCACTCTATAATATCTCAGAATGTAAGAGTGTACATCACCCTATAATCATCTATAGGAGCATCCTATTGCTCCCCAAATTGACGAGCAACCTGATCTAGTAGATATATCTCAATGATGTGAATAAATCAACCCATGAGCCATCTAGTCTATTTTCAATATCCCAGATGAGTGGCATCATCATCCCAAGCCTAAGCCTGTAACCATGACCTCCAAGTGAAAACAGTCATATTGTCAATGACCCATCGTTAATATGCTATGTCCCTTGCACCTATGTGATGGAGGTTATTCATGCCATCATACCGATATACTATCAGGTCCTCCTCCTCTATAGCTCTGTACATAATCACTAGTCTGAGCACTGTAATGTGCTCCTATGCCCATCTATGAACTAGGGTAACCCTTGTGGATATGTTAACGCCCTCTTGGTATACTACCTAGTGCATGTCATGTTATAAGTGGGCTAGTATGCAATGGCCCTAGGCGTAAAGGCATAAACTTGTATTCCCTCCATGATCCTATGTAGGATGACACCCCATCTTGGGTTGAATAGTTGAGGCCTCTAGTCAGGAGATAAGACTCCCATGATAAGCCCCAAAATCACTAGTGTAAGGTCGTTGGCCACATCGACGTGTTGCCACAGGTCAATCTTTTCGCCCACCAACTCTAGGTCCTCCACTCTCATCATGTGGAACATGAACTCTAGGTTGAGATCTCCATCATAGATAACTTAATCTCCATGAATCGATACTTGTAGGATCCTTCAAACATCCTCTAGGGTCACCGTCACCTCACTTTTCAAAAGGTGGAAAGACGTCTCTAAGTTCCAGCGCTCCACCAAAGTAGTCATTAGCACTAAATGGGTCCTAATATTTGGCATATATGCAATATGGTACTATATAAATGCTCCTAGGAATAACACATCAAGCTCTCCTAGCTAGGAAATCTGCTCTAATATCTGCAGTTTCCTCTCTTGGGAAAGCAGAGGATGGAAGATAGCCAACATGTGTAACATGCACAATGTCAATTTGCTAATTTTTTTAGAAAAGGTCTAAGTCAAAATCCCTATAATGAAAAAGTAAGCCTTTATTGCAAAGGCGTCACACTATTGGCCTTGGAAAAGCATCGCTATTTTGTAATAGTGTCGCCATCCTGCAAAAGCATTGCCCTAATGTGGAAGCATCACCATTTTTGTGTCACTAGTGCAAAAGAGAGCCTTTGCAATGCATCACTATCCTAACAAATACATCATAGTATTTCATGCAAAAGCATCAGTAAAAAGGCAATAATGTCGAAGAATTTCAAAACTCACACACATATGCAGAATTGCGATGCCTATTGCAAGGGCTTCACCATTTTTTGCAAAGGTGTCACGTCGAGTTTTAGAAGTGTCGTCATTCTAGTGACACCTTTGTTTGACCTAATTTTAACCTACATTTGGCTATCTAGAAATACGTTCAAGAGAAGTTTCTTGGGGTACATATTGGTGGTCCTGTGTCGGTTGACCGCTAGAACTCTCGGGCTCGATCTATGTGGTGTGTAGGAAGCACTCTATGTTCCATCTCGCCAGGTGCTCTAGAGAAAATATAAGCAAAATCACTCTAAGATCTGTCAAATTCTCAAAAGTAAAGTGTGCAAATGAGCTTCAAATTGACCCAAATTCATATATATGCATTGCCAAACCTAGGTTTTTAGCCTTATATCTTCATTTTCTCGCTTCACAAC
The DNA here is from genome assembly GCA_007258455.2 of Sequoia sempervirens. Lineage (NCBI taxonomy): Eukaryota > Viridiplantae > Streptophyta > Pinopsida > Cupressales > Cupressaceae > Sequoia > Sequoia sempervirens. Next base: position 215,796 of record VDFB02375865.1, on the reverse strand, counting down.
CTGTTGTGGTCACTTCATTAGGGTCCTAGGACTTATTTTTCATCATCTCTATAGCTAAACCACTCTCGTGACTTTGTCACAAGCTTGACCCGAAAGTCAATTTTTTTGCTTGATCTCTTGAGGGGGCAGCACACCAGTACTCCTTTGTCTACTGGGAGATAGTAGTGCATCCAAAAAATTAAAATAAAATTAAAATTTGATCAAAGCAGTATCAATTCTTTGAAGCAATACAACAGTTACCTCGCTTCAAAGAGGGACAAAATTTAGACACCTAAAAATGTCTTGATCATATCATGCATCGATATTTCGATTATTAACACCATCTCTCCTAATTCACCTATTTTTATCTATTTAATTAAATAATCTCAATTGTTTAGTTCAATTCACTATTTTCTCCTATTAATCAAATAATTCATTTTATTTGATTAATTCATCTTCACACTAATTTTCTTCTCTTTTGATTAAATAATGCAAATTATTTAATTAAATGTCATAAATCCTCTTTGATTAAATAATTCCTAATTGTTTAATTAAAGTTCTTAATTTCCTCCACTTGCACAATTAAATAATTTCTTAATTTTTTAATTGGTTAATTTCCTCCAATCATTCAAAAAATATTCTCATAGAATATTCCTCTTTTTCAAATTCAGATTTTCCCTCCAAATGGAAATATCTCCCACATGCTTCCTAAAATCAAGGGATTTGTTATTGTCTCAAGAAATTTGGACATTTGATTAAAATCCTTGATCCATGACATTATGCATTGTCAACCCTTGATTTGATCTTTGATCCATGTCATCATCTCTTATCCAGTTTTTTTCATTGATTAGCTAATTTAATCTCAACCATTGATTCATTCCAAAAATCTATAAATACTTCTCATTTTGTATGAGAATGAATCCACAAGCATTTGAGCAACCAAACTCTACCCAATTTCATACTTGACCTATTAAGAATTTTGTGTCAACCTCACCATTACCATCAATTCATCAAGCTTTTGCACAATCAACCATGGATTAGACTTCAAGTTTAGCACTCCACATCCAATTCAACACTAAGCCCCCAATGGGATGAAGGTTTGCATTGTTAATTAGGTGTTCATTTGCATTAATTTGGTATTTCTTGCTTTGATTGAACCTTGATTAGTAATTGTTAAACAAATCTCATTGAATATGGCTTAACTTGATCATTTTCTTATTTGTTTAGTTTAGTTCTTTAGTATTTGATCTTGTTATCTAATCATGTTACAGGTAGACTTGATATTCTTTTAGTTATTTTCATATTTAACATTATCCATGCAGTGGGAGTTCCTAGATATGTATGTTCTTCATTGATAGGTTTGATATAGTGAACTTGTGATTGTGATATATGGGTTGCATATGTTGGCATAAGTTTATTTATGTTGTTGATACCTAGGAGGTATGGATGTATTAACATGTGTTATAGATGATATTTTTGATCATGTGGGTTATTACCTTTAACAACAACTTGGAGCCTTTGTTATCACTTGGATTTGACACTTTTGTTCTTTGCATTGGTGCTCTTCACCTTGGCATGTTCCTTCTGTAGATGGCATGTTGGAGGATGAAAGGAGTTCTTGCTTGAGACGGTGGCCACTTTGGTTTTATTGCAAGAATCTTGATGGAGCATGAGAGCATATTGGAGATTCATGTGGTTTCATGTATGGATATGATGATGTATTTCATTGATTGACCCTTATGTAATGTATACAACAAGAGGGAGAATGTTAGGATTTGGTGTTGTACACCATTGCATAAAATGTTATCTTATGATTTTGTAATTAAATAATTATTTTTGTGGTGCACATAGGAGGTGTGTTTAGCCACACTACGTAATTATTTGGGGATCACTTGTAAGTTGTATTGTAACACTGAGTTATTATTTTATGTGGGGGGGACATAGGATAATAATATAATATTTGGGGAAAGCATTTAATAAAGTGAAAAATTAGTACCCAATATTAAATGAGGGGTAAATGGCTTTGTGTTCACATGGTTTTATCTTACCAATTGGTTGTATTTGTGTGAGCTTGTTTCTATAAAAGCAAACACATGTTTAGTGGTTAAGGTTGGTTGGGTGAGTGGGTTGTCATTATTGAGTCTTTATGAGGAGTTCATATGTGAATCATGGCATGAGATGTGTGGATTCATGCTTGGACACATGGATGATTCATGTGAGAGGCTTGATGTTTCAAAATTATTCATGGTAACTCTGTAAGTGCATGTATTTTTTACTGATGAATAATAGATGGAGTATGGATGCTTTTTAGAGGTTGGGTTTTTCCCTCACGAGGGTTTTCCTAGGGTATATCTTGTGTTATCTTGTGGCCTTTTTTATTTTCGTCTATGTATTATAGTTATTATGTAAGCTTGTATGCATGCTTTTCTCATGGGATTATATAGAAAATAGGTTAAATGAACTGGGTATTATGTATTATTTCCTAACATAGCATAATACAATTACATTAACTTGCAGTGAATCTATGTGTCTGTCATCAACAAAACTGCAACTATATGTTATGAATTTGGTGTTGTACACCTTGCATAATGTTTTATTTATTATTATGTGTGTGGTGCACCTAGGGGGACCTAGAAGTATGTGCATCACTAGGAGTTAATATTCTTGGGGCCACTTTATGTTGTATGTAACATTGGAAGATAAGTTATGTTGTTAAATGTATTTATTTAATATTAGGGAAATTAATTTTAATAAAGTACCCAATATTAAATGTGGTGTCATGGTTTTGTGATCTCATGGTTTTAGTCACATGGTTTTATGTAATACCACTTGGTGGTTTTGTAGGAGCTTGTTTCTATAAAAGCAATCACATGGGTAGTTGTTTAAGGTTGGTTGTTTGACAGGTTAGCTCTTGTTAGCATTTGTGAGGGTTGAAGCATGGCATGGGATGTGTGGTTACATGCTTGTTCACATGGAGTCTTGTAGAGGGCTTGATGCTTCAATGGTGTCCGTGGAGAACTCTGAAGATGTATTGTAATGTTTATTTCTAAATAATACATGAGTGATGGATGCTTTTGGAGGCTGGGTTTTTCCCTGTTAAGGGTTTTCCCAAAGTATATCTTGTGTCATCTTTTTATGGGTATGTTGTCTATTCTCTTGCATATATGGATTCTAAGTACTTATTTGCATAGATTTCTATTTTGGCTTATGTGGAAATTGTCATTAGATGGCTACAAGTTTCCTTTCATTTGGTATTAGAGTCATAGTTGTGGTTGGATAACCCTAGGTTGAGCAATTTTTTTTTGAATTTGAATATGTGGCATTGCATGAGAGAATGAAAGACAAAAAGATATGAGGATTTTGTAAGTTGTTCATTGCAGATTTGAGGGTTTTGGGTTTGTTGTTATGATGGGTTGTTTGTAGGTTTGGGGTTTATAAAAAGTTGGGTCAAAAGGGTTTCTTGGTTATGCATTCAAATGAGGGTTTTGTAGGGTAAATGTTGTAGATGACTTCCTAAGACAAAATGGACCTCATGGTTGGATGCAGATTGGTTGAGAGACAAAAATTCATATATAACTCGACCTATTTTGGCCAAGTTGAAAAAAATGCAAAGTTCTTTTTGGTCTACCAGGTCGTAGACCATCTATCTAAGTTTATAGAAATAAACTAAAAAAAAATTACCCATCGACATAAAATATTTCCAGCAAATATTATTAAAAATAAATAAAAAATCCTTCGGTATTTTACAAAAATTTCTTGCAAAAATTTTAATTAATAAAATTTAAATAAAAAAATTAAAAGGGGGGGCAGGGTCCGCATACCCCATACCCACCCCTGTGCCAGACCTGCGCCTATTGCATGGTCACTGACAATGTCAGCATCATCGACGGTGGCATGATTGTCGGTCAATGGTCGAGCCGATAGGGGTCTAGCCCTCTGGCTCCCATCCCTTGATCCGGTGGGTGCTCCTCACCCAGCCCTTGAGGCTGTGGAAAATTTTCACCGCCAACACAAAAAACAAAGCCATACTCAATGAATTTTTATATCTACTAGTGAACTTTTTAAGGGTGGAAATTTAAATGGTTTTAAATGAAAATAAATTTTGTCATCGCCTAACCACTATAGTGCCACCCAAGCACCATTGATGTGCCACTGCCACCGGCAAGTCATCGATGGCTCCACCCGAGGGCCACCCTTGCTCAACCAGACTTGATTGGACAATTTTTCTTCTAGAGGGCATAAATTTCACGCATATGGTTTGTTTTTTGACTTCTTATACTTGTCGGAAAGATATCTTTGAGAACTACATTGTGGTACAAGTTCGGTTTGCTGATTTTCTTGTTTTGACCACTTTTTAGAGCCTGAAAGATAGATGTTCTTAGTTTCGTGATTTTGAGAATAACATTTGCATACAAAATTAATTTTTTGATTTCGAATAGGCATTGGAGAGCACATTCAATGTACTTCATAGTGGTGCTATTATATTCTCAATTTGATGAGCAAAGAGAGTTGTGTACTTGTTTAAACACTTGTGGGTGCCTGAGATTCAGGGTGTGATTGTGTGAGCATTCAAACGAGTCAAGAGGTGAAACCTTGAGGGAGTACATGTTTTAATGTGTTTTTCATGATGGTACAACTGATTATCAGTTTGGTGCTTCTTGGTATAGGTTTACATGTTTTTTTTAGAGTTGGACTTTGATGGTGATAGGTACACAGGTTGTCTTTAGTTTTGAGGACATGTTTAGACATGGTTTGAGACTTGGAGTCTTGTGTGGGTGATAGTTGAGTGGAGGTACAACATTGGTGTTGATTATGGTGTCATCATTATGTAGGTACACTTTTGCATTGGCACAACATAATCAGGTTTGTGGTGTTTTGGTGGTGATTTGGTTTGGTGTTATGAGGTTGTTTCTTATTTCCTAGATGCTTGTTTGGTTCCTTGACTATGGTACGTGGGTGTGGGAATGTTTGGAAAATTAGATCTGAGGTTGATTTTTTGTTTAAGTCATTTGGTCTACAAGATTATTCTCTTTGATATCTCAATTTGTAGTTTGCTAATGTGATGATGAGTTTGCATGTTTCAGTGATTGGATCTATGAGTTATGTGATTGGTATGTATGCACAACCTATCAATTGCAATGGGACATGAATCAGATGTGGACTATCTATATCCACCAGGTTTGATTCATTTTTGTTTTAGACTTTGTTAGTTAGCCTTGTTTGTGGTCATTTGTACATTTGTATGTGTGCTTTGAGATGAGAGGATGGATGATGTATAGCACCTAAATAGTTGGTTATGGGACTTGTAGCATGTGATTTTATCATTTTGTCATGGATATCTTGGTTACACCTTTCAGTGGGATCTTTTTGATAGTGATGGATTGATAGTGTTGGATATATTCCTGATGGTTTGTTAGCGGTCATATCTTCTTGGCTTGGAGATCTTGGTTTCACTTAATTTACTAAAATTTTAGTTGTGTGTAAACTTGGATGATCTTCATGGAGGAGATGTTTTTCATGATGCCATGTGTGACTTGATATCATGGTTTAGTGGGAGTTTTTGGCAATGATGTGGGTTCACCATTTGATGGTGGATGATCTTCTAAAAAAAAAATTGGTGTCATGGATGGACTCTTGGATCATGTTTTTATGTGGTGAGGGTTATTTGACATCTTGGGTTTCGTTGATAGAAAGTGGTCATCTTCATGTGATTAGAGATATTTTTTCTTGGTTTAGAGTGTTATTTGGTATTATTTCATCTTATACTCTTGATTACACTTTTGGAGTTTTGGCATGATACATGTTCTCTAGAGACCAAGATGTATGCATTGTTGCATTTGATCTCCTTGGAGGAGATGGTTAGATTGTGTTGTCATGTTTATGTTCTTGATTCATGATTGGAGCTTTGAAATTGATATTGTGTGGTTCTCTTTATGTTGAGTACATAATTATTTGTGTGATTACTTCATGATGTTGTTATGTTTCATTTGGATTTTGGCATGGATTGGTCAAGTACAGGTACTCATGGATACATAGAGAGTTAGGTGAGGCTAGAGTTCTCTTGTGGTTATAGACAAGTTGTTGAGATGGTTACTCTTGATGAGATTTTAGTAGGAAGTCCAAGGAGCCTACACCTTGGTTAGAAGTGAGTCCAACATGGACCTATGAGGAGAGTGTTCTTGGATGATTCATGATGACTTGGATATCTTGGAGGAGCATTCTCATTCCCCACTCTTGATCTACTCGGTGGATTATCACTAGAGAGGTATTTCCCATTATTTCTTTTGGGTGCATTATGCTTATGCTTTGTCTTCTCATGCATATGGGTCTTGAGCTATGGATATTTGGTTATGAAGGGTTCATTTGAGGAGTGTTGGCATGTTTATCTCTTTATGCATTGTGAGTACAATCCTTGATGTTGAGTTTAGGAGATGTATTGGGTTGATTTCTTGATAGGGGAATGGTTACTTTGAGTTTGATCTTCTTGTTTTGAGAGGCTTACATCCATGTTGGTTATATGATAAATATGTTATGTTTGATCTTGGTGATTGAACAGTTGGGTGTTGTTATGGATTTTATTTTGGGGTGTTGTGGAGGAGATCATACTTGACACAGTTGGTATTTAGAGGTGTATGTAGAAGGATTTTCTACAGGTGTATGATGTGCAGTGTTTCTCTTTTTGGTTTTTGTTATCTTCCTAGATGTTTGGTTTCACATTACATTGGTTTCTGAGGTTTGGTTGGAGCTATTGTACTAGATTGTGGTCATGTGTTTTCACTTATGTTCTTGGGTAATGACATGGAGGTTCCTTTATCCCTTTCCTTTTTTGGGTGTGGAGAACATGAGAGAGCTATGGACAGTTGTGATGAGAGTTTTCTTATAGGTTATTGGTTTACATGTTTTGCATATTATTGTGGATGTTCCTTGGTACTACAGGATGTTGTTTTCATCTTCTATGTGATGCTATTGGTAGACTTGGTATGCCTTGATCATTTTCATATTTTCATTACCCATGCAATGGGAGTTCTTGGATTTGTATGTTCTTCATTGACAGGTTTGCACATGGAGCTTGTGATTGTGGTTTATGCATGTATATGTTGATGGCATGAGTTTACTATGTTTTGTATATCTTGGAGGTATGGATAATTGGATGTTTTAGCACTTTCTTTGGGTTCTATTTCAGCTATGGTTAGTGTATCTTGAAAGCTACTAGTGCATATGGATACCTTTTGATTGAGTGTTTGTGTTTGGGATATTAGTTGAGGCAGGACTTATGATTCATTGTGACAAATTGTGTGGCTTCTCTTTGGATGGATTATTTATCTTTGTGCATTGGAATGATGGAGGATGAGAGAATTCATGCTTGGGACGGTGGTCACTTTGTTTCTTTTTACAAGTATCTTGATGGAGCACATGGAGCACTTTGATTCCTTGATGGTATATGTGGCTATAGGGATTGTTCCCTTGTTCATGTTTTGAGGTTACTTGTTACCCCCTATGTAATGTATACAACAAGTGGGAGAATGTTAGGAATTAGGTTTTGTACACCTTGCATAATGTTATAATGTTTTATTTATTATTATGTGTGTGGTGCACCTAGGGGGACCTAGAAGTATGCACATCACTAGGAGTTAATATTCTTGGGGCCACTTTATGTTGTATGTAATATTGGGGCATAAGTTGAGTTGTAAAATTTATTTATAGGGAAAGTAATTTTAATAAAGTACCCAATATTAAATGTAGGGTCATGGTTTTGTAATATCATGGTTTTATGTAATACCACTTGGTGGTTTTGTGGGAGCTTGTTTCTAGAAAAGCAACCACAAGGGTAGTTGTATAAGATAGGTTGTTTGGAAAGTTAGATCTTGTTAGAATTTGTGAGGTTTGAAGCATGGCATGGGATGTGTGGTTACATGCTTGTTCACATGGATTGCTTGTAGAGGGCTTGATGCTTCAATGGTGTTCACGAAGAACTCTGAATATGTATTGTAATGTTTATTGCTGAATAATACATGAGTGATGGATGCTTTTGGAGACTAGGTTTTTCCCTCTTGAGGGTTTTCCCAGGGTATATCTTGTGTCATATTTTCATGGGTATTTTGTTTATTCTCTTGCATATGGATTTTGAGTACTTATTTGCATAGATTTCTATTTTGGGTTATGTGGAAATTGTCATTAGATGGCTGCAAGTTTCCTTTCATTCTAAAAATATAACTATTCATAACTTGTTGCATGTGCTTCAAACAAAACCACAAAAATTCAAATTTTTAGCAATGAAACCATGTTGCTTTGCATTCCATGTTCACATCAAGAAGAAAAACTATTAATTATTGCAAGCAGTTTCAAAACTATTTTAACTAAATTTCAAGAAGAATTGCATTTGAATTTATTTATTAAAATATATTAAGTTTTTGCTTAGGGGGTGTTTCCCCCAACAACCCCCATTGGTGGTGTTGCCCTTAAACCCACACTATGGGATCCACCCCTGGGCCCCTACCAGGGGGTGGTATCACCAAATCCTGTAGGAGGGGCTATGCCCCCTACACTCGCTAATAAATTTGGTGGGAAACCATGCCAAGAAAAGTGACCAAACTCTTAACCTAGAGCATGGTCAAGCTACACATTGTAGTGCCCCTCACATTTGTATCTAGTTAATGTGAGATTGATGTTTTAGCTTCACCATTTACTTGTGATTGTTGTGATTATTTTATGGATCTAAATGTTGTGTACGAATCACTGCATATTCGAGATGAGATTCCTCAACATGTCGATTGTCAAAATTTTATTATATTTACATGCTTGGTTTATCATTATGCTCCAGTTCAGTGATATGCATTATTTATGTTATGCTTAAATGTAATCTTGATTATCGATGTTCATAAGAAATGATTTATTTGACAGATGTATAGATGCTATTTTATTCTTATGTTGTGCTTCGGTTATATATATTGAGCAGGCAACCTTGACATGCATTAAATGGTTATAGGTACAGGGTTATTTCTCCACCTAGCTACATAGGTCTAAGTTATTCCCCAACCATGGTTAATTGGAGATGTCAGATTGGGCCTCCCTATCTATTCTTTGATCATACTCGAATTGCATACGGTATGTGTCATGTTTGATCTTATGCGAACCTAGATCCAAGTTAGGAATCATTCTGAAATCCCTATGTGTTGTGAAATGCCAGTGCATGCTTGATTTAAACAATTTCCTAATTTCGTGTTTTTCTGTAAAATATTTAATAAGTTGCATATTGCATGATTTAATCATATTTTATCATGGAATCATATTAAGGTGAATATTTAAATGATAGTTTAAATTACTTTTTGGATTGTAAATGAAATTGTAGGAATTTAAATGATTCTATAGTGATCATTGAAATATCTTATATATTTTGGGAAAAATGTGAGAAAATGAAAATATAGTTAAGTTAATTAATTTCAGAAAAACCTTGAGGTAGGAATGTGTATTTGTATTTGATTTAATCATTTAATCAAAAAATTTGTAAAAGAACTTGTGTTGAATGTTTAACTGTGTAGAATTGCAAGTTTGGGAAATTGGAAAAAAAATAGAAAATGTGAAAAGGAAAATGGAATTAAAGGAAAAATGACTTAGCATTCTAGAAAAGTTGTTCAACTTGGAGGAGTTTTGCTCTCAAAACCCTCTTCTTGCAAAATTTTGGAAATGAAATTGGGAAAAATTGGGAATGTGTTTGTGAATGAAATTCAACAAGATTGGATGCAATAGGATAGGAATGGGAACGAAAATGTGGTTGTGGTTGGATTCATGGATTCATTGAGTGTGCTTGAAGTGTTCTCCAATTTTGTTTTTAACAAAATTTGAGGTAAGTTCTTCATTTCTCCTCCTTTGTTCATTAATTTTACTTTCAAATAGATTATAGGTAATTAGTGGAGTATTAAACACTCCCAATGTTCATTCAAATTCAAAATTAGAGTAGATTATAATTATTTTTATAAATTTTTTAAAATGCCCAAATGGAGACAGTTATGACAATTTTTTTTATGGAAATGTGAATTAAACCTTAAAAGTGTGTAGTTGGGTACATTTAGAGAAAACATGTATTTTTAGCGTTTTGAAATTTGGATTTGAATTTTTCAAGCTTTTCTTCAACGATGGAATTGGGAAATTTAGGGTTTTTTTCTTTGTAATTAATTTTAGAAAATTTGAATTCGGGAGTGATTTGTGATGAATTTTAATATAGGGAAAGAATTCTCCCTATTTATTTATGATTTATAACCAAATGGTATTTTTAGAAAATCAAAATTTGAATTTTAAATTTTCAAGCATTCTTTAATGATAAATTGGAAAATGAATGGTTTTCCTTCATAAATTTTTTTAGAAAATTTAAATTTTTGATTGATTTTGGATTAATTTTAATGTGAAATAAAAAGTATCCTTAATTTTTATTGATTTAGAAATTATGAGACCATGTTTGTCTTCTTCCAAAAAAATGAATTTTGTGCATTATTTTTTGTGCCACATTCGTTGGAAGATGTGATGAGCTTATGGTGTAAGTATTAGAGGGAGTTATGGGAATGGCTCCCAATGTGTCCCTGGCACAAAGTGACAAGTAGGTTGATCACAGGTGGGGAGTTATCTAATCAAGTGATAGCTAATGAAATATGGGTAACTAATTAACCAAGATAAAGGATATCCCTCTCATTCCTTGAGTGCTCATGTAGGCTAAGGATGATTGAGGAAGACACACCACTCAAGGAGAATAATACTTGTAAGATTAAGTACCCTCATCTATATGAGAGGATACTTGGCTCTGTGGTGATCCCCACGTGAGTGTCTGTGATGACATTCCCTTGCTTTCTCTCTAATATCTAACCCTAGTGTAGTTGAGTAGCACCTAAAAGTTGATAATTTCCTTTCATGTGTATGTTGTTGGTTATGCCATTTGTGAGTTACCCAATGAAGATTTATTGTTTTAATTTGTGAGTTTACCTAAGGAGGATCCTTTTTTTATGACATTGGTGAGTTTTCCCAATGTGGATTATGTTGTGACATTGGTGACTATGCCCAATATGGAATTGTAATGTATCATTGATCCATCTTGTGTTTTGGATAAGTGCTTTGATATGATGTGTATATTGTGTATGTTTTGTATATGGCATGCGTGTAATCCATTTCCCTATATATTTGGCATGAGTGTTGTGATTGTGGCCCATGTGACTATCTCCTAGCACATTGGGAGTAGATCCTTTTGTTTCCACGAGGCTGGGTGGAATGGAAACCATCGTTGGGGATCAAAGGATCCTAGTGGAGTCAAAGATGACTTCATGTAGTATAAAGTATTTCATGTTTTATTTTAGTTGTTTTATTGATGCACATTGTATATGTAAAGGGTATTTTTGTCCTATTTGATGTAACTGTAATATCATGTTAATTTGGACCTCTATTATTGAGATGGATTGTAATCCATGGATAATGGATAGTGTAGTTATTAGTAGTTACATGATTTGATGTTGGAGACAAACATGATCACATTATGTATGATTATACTCATGCAATGTAATGGTAAAATAAATTTAGGAACATTGAATTTGGACTTAAAATGAATGTAGGAATGTTTCATTTGGGTTTAAAATGAATGTAAGTGTCTTAGAGTATACTTGGATGATGTTGTGGACCAGTTGTCATTCCAGTTAGTGGAGAGTTTGTACCTCCTAGTTAGGAAACCTCATGTGAAGGTTGGCCTTGGTGTTTAGAGTTGTTAAGTGTGTCTAGATGTGGATTGGAGGTTGATGATTCCATCATCCTATCCTTGTGTGGTGTTGCAAAAGAATGCAATCATGGTTTAGTGACCGATTGTCGTGTAGGTGTTGTCCTCTCTCTCTCTTGTATGTTCATCATAGTGGATTTATCCCACAAGTGGTTAGTCTTCCAATGTTTCCACCTTGCTTATGAAATGGTGAAATTTCCTTTTTTTTCTTATCGTTGTGTAGCTAGTGACACTTAAGTGCACATTGTGCAAGTGTGACATGTCATTATTTCAAAAAAATGTTTCATCGGGTTTTGTTTTGAGTGTGTCAACTTGGGGCATTACATCTAGTATTAGAGCCCATGTTGTAACACTAGGATCTATAGCTAATGTTCTTTCCCATTTGGTCATTGGTGCTTGGTATGTAATTACTCAAGTGCTTATTTTGGCGAGTCAATGTTTAGCTTCTTGCATGGGTGCCTTGGGTGGCATTTTTGAGGGTTTGATCTAAACCAACCCATGTAGTGTGTTTGAGGAGGAAGAGTACCTCCTAGACCCTAATGCATTTGATAAGGATGAGAATATACCCTTGGTTGAGATTCTTCTAGGTGGGGAATGATCACTCTCTAGTATGTTGCTCATTGTGTGAGAGATTTGGTTGGGTTTTTGTGTGTGTGGTTGTTTTGTGGTAGAAAGTGTTGCCATTTTTTCCCTAGTGTGATATATTGATAAATTCTTGCTTGTGAGGGTTAGTTAGACCTTGAGTTACCATAAGTGATTTCATGTGTGATTGTCATCTTGATGTCTCGATTCATGTTAAGTGTGAATGCATAGTGACCCTTGAGTGGTTTTATTTATTCTTGTGTGTTCTCTTTGGATGTGTGTATGGATGCATTTGACTAAAATTGGGTGCAATATTTTGGCTCATGATTGAGCATTGTGAAATTTCTTATATGATTGATACATTGAAAGTAAATGTGGTACATATCATATGCCTGAATTGTAAAAATGTGATCACATGTTAATGATTCATATGGTGCATTGTTCATTGTATTCCTATTGGAGCATCATAATATGTGTGAAGTGATTATGTTAGTCATGAATAGAAGGTTGCATTGTCATAATAGAATATTTGGGTCAATGACTCATGTCCCCAAATCATGTTGTCCTTGGGATTCTTGTGAGAACCTACATGGTTATTTGGCATTGTTTTTCCCTCTTGCATGGGGTACATTTTTAATTGTTAAATGAAAATTTTCTTTTAGGAGCATTATGTCGGTTTGTCTTAGAGCCTTGGTTGTGATGTTCCCTATGAATGACATGGATGCAATTTTTTTTAGCATGTGGTAGTGATGCATGATGTGAGTAATGTGTGTATCATTGCATTATAATTGTAAATTCATTGTGAAAGTGGTGCTTGGGTGAAGTCCTAGCCTTGTGTGGATAGAATTTTTGGATGTCACAATAAACCCCATGTATGCCTTCTTGCATCATAATGTGATCATGTCTTGATTAAGTGCATTTTATTAGTGTGGGTTTTTGTTGGCATAGTTAATTGAATTTGATGAATTGTTTTTGAAGCACGCTCTCTCTAACTTGGATGTTGTACTCCCAAGGTGTCATGTATCTCTTTACTCCCTCAAATGTGGCTAATATTAGCCACTTAATTAATGTAATCATGTTTTCCAATTTTGATGCTTTATTTTGGTTATTGATGAACTCTCTAATCATTGATTATAGATCAACATTTAATTTTTAATTTTTTAATGAGCGATATAATCACCAAAATTTTCCTCCTATCTATTTGGTGACCCTTGGTCACCTTTAATTTAGTGTTTCAATTAAGCTCATTTTAATCTTGTCTTTGTAGTGGCTATTCTAAATGTCTGAAATTACTTTTTCCTATTCTATGTTACATTTTGTTGCCTATCATGTTCATTACAAACCCTTGATAGAATGTACAAGGTAGAGAATGTGTTAAGTCTTGGTGTTTGTGATAATTAAAATCATATTACATCAAAATCCTTGTTGTTGATGATATGGAAGTGGATGTTGTGTGGTGTTTGGATTTTTTGTGAAATCCTTCTATGCATATGGTTTTCTAGCTTTAAGTGGCTTCAATGTATGTGAATGTCCTTGTGCTTGGAATTGAGTGAAGTGTATTCAAATCTTTGAATGGGAGTGTTTATGGAATTGCATGTTCTTTGAGTGAGATTGTATATGTGGATAATTTTGTTTGCATCATGTTTGAATCCAATTTCTAGTAGATATTTGGGTGTGATTTAGTCCACCAATGGTGTGTGCTCTTGCTTGTCTTGTCCTTTCTTGTTGTGGTCTTGTGACCATGTTTCCTAGTGCCTTGGTATTAGCTGGGTGTTTGTTGAAGTGTCTTGGGCACTGAAATCCATGTTATTTGATAGCATGAAGACGCACATTGTGTCATTTTGGATGTGATTTCCATAGCCGCACTTATGTTTGACATAGTGTAGTGTATGAAGGTGCATAAGTAAGTGCTTCAACACATATTATTGTGCTTATTTTATTATGGTATATATGTCTACCCCTTGTTAAGTTACCAGTTGAGGTTGTCCTGGCAGTTTTTAGGAGTTTCTCCTTGGTAGGTTAGTGGTGTTCCTAGCTTAATGCTAGAAGAAGATGTAGTTCTGGTTTGAGGATTGGCTAACTTGTGCATTCTTTTGTGAGAGTGCTTGGTGTTTGATCCCTATAGTGGTTTTTGGTTGTCTTTTTTATTGTGATTTCATGATCTTGTTGTGTTGTTTAACCCTTAGGGGGTCATAGTCAAGTATCGTGATAGTGAAAATATGAGTTTTGCTCCTATGCTTAGTCTCCAATTGCTTCCTTGGTGGTTGTAGTGTGAGTTTGGGGTTGCCAAGCCTCATTGTTGGGAGTGCTTATGCTTTTTAGAGGTAGTTCCCTATATGCTTGCCTCTAATAATCCTATGTTGTTCCTAGTTTCACAATGAGAAGCTAGTGTGCTTAGGAAATCCTCACTTTTCCCATATGGTACTCAAGGGAGAACCATCAAAGAAGCTTAACGATTAAACATGAATTGATCATTTATTATCAAAAGTAAAACTCATCAATGAAAACTATTTTAACTTATCATTAGGAGATGGTAATTCATTTTTGCAAGCAATATTTGAAAGCTTAAGAGATAATCATTTACTATTTTATTGCCAACTTGTTTACGTTGTATTAGCTTTTGAAATTGTTACTTTTTGACAGTTAGAATGAGTGAGAAGGGGGTCACCATTAGAAAAAATAGATTCACAAACTATTTGACTAATTTTCTTAAGCACATTTGTTCCATGTGACATGGTCATGAGCACAAAATAAAGTTAATCAATTCATGTTGAAGAATTAGCCTCAACAACAAGCTTGCTATTAT
Organism: Sequoia sempervirens; assembly: GCA_007258455.2. Classification (NCBI taxonomy): domain Eukaryota; kingdom Viridiplantae; phylum Streptophyta; class Pinopsida; order Cupressales; family Cupressaceae; genus Sequoia; species Sequoia sempervirens. The sequence continues at coordinate 200,680 of VDFB02375865.1, read as the reverse complement.
CTTGCTCAAAGATTTGCAACTCATGGGTCATAGTATTATTCCTTTGAGTTTTACATTTTTAGATGTGCATCATGGTCAAATATCTTTAAAATTCATATTGGGAAAAAATATGAGAAAATTTAGAAAATGAACGAAGGCTAAATTCTATGACAAAGTATTAGGTTAGGTTCAACATCATGTGTTCACAAAAAATGCAAAGAAAGTAAACACACCCTATAATTAACATATGCAGTCTAAGTGAATGATAAATGTATAATCAATAATCAAATATGAATTGATTAAGAGCATCAAATTCAAATTATAAATTGAAAAGGGTCATAGCTACTTAGCTGTTTATTGGTTTTGTGTTGTTAATATATGAATGTTCTATTGCACATTACAATCGACGATCAAGATTAGAATTCTAGAATCAGATCTTGGTTTTTTAGAGTGTGATAAATTTGTACTATGAATTGTAATTATTTTGGGACAAGACCACACTCATGAACTAGTTCAAGGACAGTTTATCTCTTTGTCAGTTGGTCCTCTACTAATGCAAACTTTGATATTTAATAGTTGTCTCTCAAACAAAGGGTTGATCTAAAAACTATAATGGAGTTTGCTGCACATGTAGATAGAAGATTTAAAACTTCATTAATAATGAGTCAAACTTGTTGGTTGATATGAACATATCAAATATATAAAGAAAACAATATAATACATATGATATTGATGTTGATGTTAATGTGTTAGACTAAAGTAAATATTAGCATATAAATACAAAATCCTAGTTGAATTTAAAATATTTTGATACACAACTTCATACAATACCTATTTAAACTTTAGAAAAGTTATCTTGGAAAATGGGAAATTTTGATTTGGAGAAGCAAAACAAGACAATGCCATTATTTAAGCAAGGAACACAATTACCCGTACAACCCAATCAAAGAAGACAGATCTTCAAGAGATTAGGACTGGTTACAAAAACAAGATAAAGTTGAATACCACCAAAAGGATAACATTCAAAGAAACTCCTATTCCCATTTAAGTTGAAGACACAAAACTTAATGAAAAGGCCATTGCTGTTTATACCACCCATTTTGTCTAGAACCTACCGTTATGGATACGTGTACCCACGTGAAGGCACCTAACGAAGGACCCAAGGAATGTTGTCCATTTCACAACACCAATGAAACTGGTGGGCCCATACCCTAATCCTTCAACATTTTATAAGTATACCCATCAATACTTTGTATGATTGCTTTCATGCAACTACCAATTAAATAATACTTAATTTATAGTTTCATTTATTTATTGGGTGGGGGAAAAGTTTTCCAATCAAGCATATGCCACCCGTGGATGTCTTCCACGTGGTGCTATAATAGCTATTCATTTGCTTTGCACATGGCTTCAACATCAATCGAGCATGCTATGCTAGGTTAGCATCGATGGATAATTCTATTTTGGATTTTCTTTATATTTGAAATTCAAGTAATGTGGTTGATGAAAAGGACTTGAGAGCTGCAACAATTAAATTACCTTAATAAATGTTTAGGCTAATTAATATAAGTAGTTATCATAAATAAATGATAGAGGAACATGTTTATAAATGAGTATTAGAATTGATAAAGTCGGTCGGTGTGTCAAAGAGTATTTGTTTGTAGATTATATTCCGTAATTTGTTTTATTAGCACTTTCAAATACAAGGTTCTAAAATCTTAAAGATAGTAAATTTGTTACAAGGTCTTAAAATCATATTATATCTTAGAAAACTTTCTATCATTATTTATCATACATCACTTGCTTATCTTTTAGACTTTTAGACTTCTTATAAGAAATATTTTTTTTACTATTTTGTTCTTCTCACTTACTTACTTGTGCATCACAATGAAATAAAGTGAAAATATGTAATAGTGGGTGGGAAATAATTCATCTTATGTCAATTTACGTTATAATTCTAGCATGTCCATATGTTATAATTATATTTCAATGTGAGTGGTAAATATGAAGTTAAATAATTGATTTTTTCTTTATTGGTCAAATTGTCCTTTTGTTGCCGGTATTGGCATGGTGTGATGGTTTATAGGTGGCATTGTTGTTCTTGCCACCAAGGTTCAAACCCCGTTGGGGTGGTATTGTTGAATGGTTGTATCCGGTTCATAGCTCCGGTCAAAAGCGTTTACCCCTTGAATTAAAAAAAAATTGTCCTTTTGTTTTTCTTATAAGACATGTTTATGTTGGAGAAATGATCCACACACAAATGATAAAGAAGACTAGTCATAGAGTTGGTTGATAACATAGTGGTAGAGCATCCTAATAGTAATGAGAGGTCTTAGAGTCCTAGCTAGTCGATGGAAAGTTTAACATGGTATTAGAGAAATATAAATCTTGCCCTATGATGAAGCCATGAGAAGAAAAAACTATTGTTTTTAGCCATAGGAGAAGTGTCATATGAGGAATTCAAATGGTAAATAATTCAAGGGCCGGCCTATCAAATAAAGGTAGAGAGTCATCCCACAAATTGAATATTGAAGGCTAACTTGCATAATAAAGGGGGCGACATTACAACTTGACCTACACATTAAAAGAGTTGTCATTAAAAGCTAGCTTATTTCTATAAAGACCAACCTATTATTTTGTCAAAGGTTGATCTCTTGTTTCATCAAAAGTTGGCATGCTGGTTTCCTCTTTAAAGTTGACTATATGTAGATTAGGTTGAGTTGTTTTAGCGAGACTATTATGAATTTTTTTTAAAGGAATTGAGATTGAAAAATAAACAAGGAAAAGAATCCTATCACCTGAAACAAAGCTAAAAATACTCCCCCATCAAATCTATGATTGAAAATGCCATAGTGTAAATTTTTTTAGCAAAAACTTATATATATATATATAATTTGATCCTGTAGATCGGGGTAGAATTCAGGGGAATAAGCATGAATCAATAATAGCAACCACAACTATCAAATTAAAGCTATGTAGACCCTAATCCAACAATGAAGCACAAATGAACATAGAAATCACAATAATAAAGCAATAAACCTCAATTCCTATGCCATAATTGAATCACCTCCATTGCTCTTCTCTATTTTGCTTTGTTTGTTATCAAATTTTTAGTATGCAATGTAATCACTAAGCTTGATATTGATGCAAGATAGCTCCAAATCTTAAGATAGCAAAACTTCAAAGATTGTGGTTGTAAGGTTGAAATGAATGTGATGGCTTGCTTTTATAGAAATCCCAATTCAAACAAAGGGCTAGGATTGAGAGATGATGTATGGTGATCAATGGATGAAATTGATTGAGAAGAAAAGAAAAAAGGATGGGTAAGAAAAACCCTAGAAAGTGGTTGAGATTTAGGGCTTAACTAGGAAAAGGTAAATTATATAATAAAAGCATTATTTAATTTAGGGAATGGTGAGATGAATAATTAAATCATTAAAATAATTATTTAACTATAGAAGAAAATGGAGGGAAAAATGAATATGAATAATAAAATAAATAATAATTTATTTTATTATAGAGGAAAAAAAGATAATTAGTGACATAATTTAAATAAAATTGATATTTATTTAAATTAATCAAGGATGAATAAGGATAAAGTGAATGAATTAAATAATTAAGAATTATTTATTAATAGAGGAACATGACTTTAGGAAAATAATGAAATAATTAAAATTATTTAATTATGCTAGGAAGAAGGTGAATTAATGATAAAATGTTGCTTGTAGGCTCAAGAAATTTTTTAGTGTCTATAGATCCCTCTTATCTATAGATAATAAATCTAGCACTTGTACCATCAACCCTTGACAAGTTAACATTGATACTAATTATAAGAAATCATATTGAACTAATTAGAAGAATACTTGTAAGATAAATAGCATCAAATCATTCCAACAAAGAAATAAACACATAACACAAGATATATATTGGGAGAAAAATTTCAAGAAAAATCCACACTCTAAAGTACACTTAATGTATTTGTCAACAATAGATTCAATTATAATTAATATTATACTTTTGATGCTAAATCAAGAGCAAGATAAGATTGGATTTATTACATCACATACATGCTCCTTAACATGTTAAGGATGTAGTAGCATAACAACCATATATCCATAAACATATTGCAATGTAACTACCAAGAGAAATAAAAGATAAAAAATCTCTTCAACCATGCTAAAATTTTAATAGCACAACCATGCCTTCTATCCTCTTCCTTCACACAAATATCCCATTCCAAGCACTCTATATATAGTTAAGGATCAATACAAAAACTTGGTTTTCTAATCAATGCACCTAGGTGATATTTCCAAGGTCACTACCTAAGTTTAATTCTAGCTCCAAGAGTCATTACAACCTCCAAAAACCCACATGACCCTTTATTTAATTCTTGTGCTCAAGATGGCATGTCTTTATACAAACCTCCACATACATTAAATATATTTTTCCAATGTCACATACAATAACTTCCTAAGAAATTATTGCTCTACCCAAAGTGTGGTATCCCATTTCAATATGGACTACAACTTTATAAAATATTAAATATTTATGCAAGGTGTATAACACCTTTCCTATTTTTCTCCTATTTGTTGTATACATTGCATAAGGGGCCAAAACATGGATTAAGAAAAAAAATGAATGTTGAAGGGAAAAAGTCCCCAAAACCATCACGTGTCATCTAAAATCATTTGCTTTCATGAGCTTTAGCAAAGAAATTGCAACATTTAGAATTGTATATCACTGTGCTTTGATTGAACATGAAAAGTATTGTTCTTTGCCACATTGGTGACACTTAGATTATCTAAATATATCATAGAAGTATCATGTTATTTATTAATATTGTAACACAAGCTCCAAAGTAATGACTTCTTTTAAATATCTATTCTCACATGTCAAGTCCCATTTCTAGTCAATCTAATTCTGTACATTTTAATTATGTAGTTGTGTCTTCCCTATTTTTTTTTGTGTGTTTTCCCTTTATGATTATGTTTTTTCTTCCAAATCTACTCTTCCCTTCGTCTTGTCAAATTTTCAAGTTTCTTTGTCTTGCATGTCTTTCATCTATTGCCTACCTTACCATTTTATTTTTCAAACTTCTCCATCATGTCATGCCCATTGCTTTATCCATGATGCCTCATCCTTTATTTGAGTCTTGTGTTATGGATGACCACTAATCTTTGATATTTTTCCTATGTTTTTGTTTCCCTCATAAAATTTCCAACATGCATCGTGTTGTTTCTATTATCCTATTTTGACACCATTATTTATGAAATCTTTTATGTCCATGATTTCTATTCAAGTTTTAAGTTGTGGGTGTAATTGATGACTGACTTAATCTATTCATGGAGGATATAAAAGAGTGGTTATTTCCATTCTTGGTCATCATCTACACTTAATCAATTTATTTTAGAACCTATTCTGAGCACTTTTGTTTGAGGGTGGGAATCCTAGGATGAAAAACCTAATAATTTAGGAGGGTGATCTCATATAGGGGTTGCATTTGATATTCATTGGATGTGGAATCCAACCATATTTAATTTATTTGATTCACCATTTTTGTTGGTATGAATTTGTTTCTGTAATTACTGATGTTTTAGATCTATTTAAATCTAATAAATCCATTAATGTAATAAGATAGAGATTAGGATTTCATTTGTTATTTGTTGTTCATAATAATAATGCTATTTAAATCTAATAAATCCATTAATGTAATAAGATAGAGATTAGGATTTCATTTGTTATTTGTTTTTCATAATAATCTAAGTTATCTAAGATCTAATTGAATGCTAGGGATTATAGTATTTTTAATCAAATAATGTGTTTGTAGAATGTTAAAAATTGGATTTGTATTATTATTTTGGGTAGGGTATCACAATTGGTAATCTTTCTAACATGTATTTAGAATTGTAACTTTGTGTAGTGTAGGAAATTATATACCCTTTTACAATTTCACACTTTGTTTGGATCCCTTAATTTATTGGACTTAATTAAGCTAATAATTTTCTAAATTATGTATTCCAAAGCCTTATTCATCCCATTTTCTGAAAGGGAAACCAACATTTAATTAATACAATTAATATTTTAATCACCCTAGAATGTGAATGTCCTGGACTTTTAGGCCAAGACCCATTCGCCTAAGGGAAAATGGGTCCCCTTTAAGTTGTAGGATCCATTTTTTAAACATGTTTTTGGTGGTATTTTAGTGATTCAAATTCAGTATTCAATTGTTGGATTTTAGAATCTAATTTTTGGGAAATTAGATAAACACCTATAAATACATAGTATTTTTATCAATTCAGAGAGAAAACACTTTTTAGAGACTTCATATGAGAAAATTTTATTGTCAAGAGCATTCAAGAGAAGATTTATCAATTATTTGTTATAGAATTCAAGATCCTATCATCATGTTCAATCTTATGTGTGGTCATGTCATCTTGTGAAGGCTAATATGCATTGTTGATCCTAAAACATCCAAGCATTTTCAAGTGTCCAAATACATCAAGCAAAGCAAGATCAAGTTCCTTGGAGTGATGTGTTTGTCTTCATTCCTCTAAGGGAAGCAATTGAAGGTTTGGTGAGTTGTAGAAAGAAAGTGTTCATTCATCATTTTCTTCTCCATTGTCATTATCTTTCTATCAAGGTTTAATTACCAAATACGGGGTTTGACTAAGGCAAACCCCCATTCAAACACAATTTTTTTCCCTCTTTGTAAGTGCAAATCATAGGTTGAAGAAGGATTGAAGATCTTGAAGAGAAATTTTGCATTATTGCATAAGTTGTCATCATTGTTGTCAAGCCAAAAGAACTCAAATTCATAATTTATTCCCAACTTTTTGATAGTGAAACCTGTGTTAAAACAAAAGCTAAGATCTTGCCTTAGAGGATTGCAAAAATAACTTTCAAAATCCCTAACCAAGGCCCATTTCCCCTAGGGCGAACCTATCCTTCAGTAGAGATCAAAACCTACTTTTGGTGACTAGTACATGTGTCCTTACCCTTCTCAAATCTTCCTACAAACTATGGTTTCTAGTTCTATACTTTTGAGAATTTTCATTTCATGTTTAGGTATTATTATGCATTTAGTTTAAGCATTACATATCATTTCAATTTGGTTTTAGATCTGTCCTATTGTTGTCTTAAGGACTGCGATCCAGGTCTGATTGACTTACCTTTTAGGTTGAAAGTCAATCTCTACTCCTTGTGATCTCTTTCCTAATGAAATTCCTTAAGGAGGAATAAATAGAGAAAATACCCCTTATTCATTTAGGGAAACCCCTTTCTCGACATTTCATTTTGGTGAACTTGAAATTACACATCATACCTTTTCTGATTTAGAGATTTTTGAAACCCTAGATCTAGGTTTTGCATCATCTTGTTTTACATTGCATTTAGGGTTACATATTGCAAGTTTACATCATTTAAATTCATAAAAATCCAAAAATATTACATACATCCTGCATAATAGCTTGTGTTAAGTTGTGTATTAGTCATTTAGAACAACATTTTATTCAAAACTGCATTCAAAAAAGTTGTCATTTTATTCATACATTGTCATTTAAATTGCATTTGTATTTTCATCATATTCATGGAAAAATTGTCACTAAAGAATCTATTCGCTAGTAGGAACATTGAGCTTAAGTATCAAGTTAAATACTCAGATTTAAATTTTTTAGATCACTATCCTAGGACTCATTCGACCTAGGGTGAAACTATCCTGGTACAGGTGCTTTTCCAAATTTATGCTCGTTGTTTTATCTTTGTATTATCAGTTTGTTCAGCCTTGTAGATATTTGTAAATTAGTTTCAGAAAAAATACATATTCAGTGTTTGTTTGCATTTGGTTCAATTGGTGAAAAATAGTACATTATTTGAAATCAAAATTGGCATTCAAAATTAATCCTTTTTAGGTTTTTACATCTAAAATCAATTAATTATCATATTTAAGATCTAAAAATTATAATATCCTGTTTAGTAATTGCATTGTGTTTCCTATTTCTAGATGTTTACTGTCTTTATTTAGTGTCTTTTGTCCATTTTGGGTACACTTTTGGTTTGGTGAAACCTTTATGAGTATCACAACCTGGTGTCCTATTGACAATACTTCAATGATACATAGTTCAAGACTCATGGCATCTTGTGCTGGTACATTAGCTGTGGATCTTGGGTTTTCCAACTCTTTCACTCATAGTGTTGATAGTAGTCAACCCATCTTGGATTCCATCCCTGATGTCACATGTATTATGACCACTGTACTTCTATTGATGTTGAAAACATTGTTGCTCATGTCCCTCAAGAGAACTTGCTAAAAATGGATGAAGCCTTAGAGAAACTTCAAGACTATGTGAGTACAAAATATATTGTTGGTACTGTCATTCTTATCATAGATAACATTAGGAGAATGCTTGATAACAAACTAGGAATATAGATTGTGTGTAGCCTAGGCTACATTATTGATAATCATGTTCCTATAGTGGCTAGTTGTGCTCAAACTTTGGGATACACTCAAATTCATGGAGGAAATCAAATTACCCCTTACAACCATAGCTTTTATTCCTACATATACCAATCCAACTGTTACTACAACTATGCAGCCGACCAACAATATCAATCCAAATTTGGGTATTTCCACTAGGAATCCTTTTAGCTTTGTCAATTCAAACATCATATCTCCAAACCCCCCACCTCTCACAAACTTGCAATTTAGTTGTCCACCCAACACATATACACCTCCACCATATTCTCCTCCATCTCAAAACATAACCAATGATTTTTTCATAAACAAAATCTTGCAAAATGTAACATCCCTTCAACAACAAATAGCAACACTAAACCAAAACCAAACCTGGCAGCCTTCACAATATGGCAAAAGAAACCCATTATCATTGGATATATTAAGAGGGAAAATGCCACAAGGCATAGAGATACATAGATTTGAGAAATATGGCGGTAAAGAAGATCCTAGCAACCATGTATCAACATATACAACCTTATGTAGTGAATTCATTTTTGAAGATAAGCTCTTGGCTAAGCTTTTTCCTAGGTCATTAAAAGATACAACCTTGGAATGGTTTTGTTCCTTACCAAATAATTCAATCAACTTATTTAATGAACTTGTTGATGCTTTTCTCAACCATTTACAAGTGAACATTGGCCCCAAGATGGGCCTACCTGATTTGATGCAATGTAAACAAAATGTAGATGAAAAGGTCACCGATTTTATAGCATGTTATCAACTTCTTTACTCACAAATCAACATTAAAATTCTCAATGTTGATCTTCAAACAATGTTCATTGAAAAATTACAAAAAAATATCCAAGATAAGCTTAGGATGATGAAATTTCCCTCCTTTACACACTTATGCATGGCTCTTCACAATTATCAAAACTTACTTAATCAACGCATCGAAAAAACTACTTCAACTCATCCTGAAAAATCTGAAACCGTGCCTCATAACAATTTTCAACCATTCAAGAAATAGAAACAAAGGCTTTATACAGATAAATCCACCTCAACCAACCAACCATGTTGAACCTTAAGTGGCTTCCATAAAAACAATAAATCCATACCAATATTAGGATAGGAATAGGAAATTCACACCGTTACCCAATACCCTCCATTCGATCATGTTGCAACTCTTGAGCAAGAACCTAATCACCTTACCTCTCATTAGAAATATTAATAAATCTAAGCCTTTACCTTGAAACTATAACTCAAATGATTTTTTCCATTATCATCAACAAGTTGGACATGATTATGATCAAGGAAATAAATTTATCGCTCCACCTAACCAAAATTTAAAAACCTTTATCAATCCCATGCCAAACCATTCTATCTCATTTGTAAAAGCTAGTGATAACAAGAATGATGTGATGAATGTTGACAACATACAATTTTGAATCCACTTTAGTGACCACCCCTAGTATTTGTGTAGGCACATTTCAACCCTTGCGTCAACCTTTTTCCCCTCAAGATGTTCAAGACCCTTTTTCAAAAGCTATCTTCCTATGTCAACTTTGTGTTAAACCTTATGTTTTCCTCATTCTCACTATTTTTGAGCATGATGTGTCTAGACACTAGTGCAATGTGCAGACGTTTGTACACTGTGCTAGCATCCCATGACATTTGAACATTCCAATGGTCATTTCTAAGCATGTTACCACTTGTCACCTACCTTGGTTGGTGGAAATAGCTTGTGATTCCTTGTAACGGCTCTAGAATCTTCTTTTCCATCCTATTGTTCTTTAAAATCCATATTTTCAATTCATTTGGCTTTCTTGGTCTCTCTCTTGAAGACCCACTCTTTTCTTTCTCTCAAAATATCTCTTTCTCTCTTTCTCTCAAGCTTGCACATCTCTCTTGCTTGCTACTGGTCTCAATCTCTCACAACATTCTCTACAACTCTATTGGCTCTCACAACCTTTTCTATCTCTTTCTCTTTGGCTTCCTCAAGCCTTGCAAGTATATTTATTTGTCTTATCTTTGAGCATCTTGGGATTTATCACATCCCTTGTCTATGTATTTTACTATCTTTTCTATTTATCTTTCTATCTATCTATTTATCTAGTTGTCCATGGAGGTGGAAACACCAAAATGGGGGTTTGATTGAGGCAAGCCCCTAAATAACCCCAACTTTTTCTCTTGATCTTATGTGTGTAGGTGTTGGAGAAATTTCTTTGTTGGAGGATTCATTGCAAGTGGTGGTTGTGAGTGATTTCTTTCTCTTCCTTCCTTTCATCATCTACATTCCATTTAATCTGTATTTTACTTAGTTTAATTTACTTCATTTTGGTTCTATTATTCTCTGTTATCTTCCTTGCATTCTTGAAAGTTCCTATCAATTAGATTGTTAGTCGTCACTTAAGCTGTTTCCTGTGATAGTCTCAGTTTTTAGTCCATATGAGACAACATCGCATTGTTGAGATGCCAACATGTTGCACTATCATCCTTGGGCCACACTATCATCCTTGTCCAAGAGCTTGTCACTCTATCCAGAAAATGTTTGTGACCTATTCTTTCTATTTATAGAATGCTCATCATTTTATCCTGCCAACTGAGCATTATTCCTTGAGGTAGTTGAGGACCATTTTCTCCTTGTAGACTCTTCTTGTTCTGAGACTCAAGAGTAGAAAATTTCCTCCTCTATAGTGGTGATGGAAGGTCTAATTCTATTCAAAAATAGGGTGTTCCTTGTCTCTGGATCCAAGGTGAAGAGGACAATATTGGAGACCTTTCTTGATGCACCCATGGAAAGACATTTCAAATTCTACAAGACTTACCAAAATATTAGGGAAAGGTTTTCTTGGAAGGGCTTTAAAGAGGATGTTTTGTCTCACATAAGGGAGTGCACCACATGTAAGAGGGAGTGCACCACATGTAAGAGGAACAAAGAAGAGCAAGAGTTTTTGGCTAGATTACTACAACCACTCCCCATTTTAGAACAAAAATGAGAAAGGATCTCCATGGACTTCATCACCAAACTTCCCAAAGCTCAAGGGAAGTATTGAATTTATCTTGTTGTTGATAGGTTGAAAAAATATGATCAATTCTTTTCTATCTCCACTTAGTAAAAGGCTCCACAAGTTGCAAATTTATTCTTCAAGGAGATGTTTTGGTTGCATAGGTTGCCCAAAAACATTCTCAATGACAAAGATAACCAGTTTCTTAGTAATTTTTGGAAGGATTTTTTCCATTTGATAGACACCAAGCTCGCTCCCAGAACGATCTATCATCCACAAACTGATGGGTAGAAAAAGATAGTAAATAAATGGCTGGAAGGATATTTGAGGAATTATGTCACTAGTTAGTAATCTACCTAGATCTAGTGGCTTCATCTATGAGAATAATGCTACGAGACAACTCACCACATGTCTATCGGTATGTCTCCATTCAAATCACTCTATGGATATAATGTCTTAACTTTTGTAGAACTGACCCTCATAGGTAGAGTTCCGACAAGAAGTGATCTAGTGAATCAGATTCAGGATATATTGAGATCACTTAAGGATCACCTATAAGTGTCTCAAAATCAACAAAAGATGTATGTTGATAGGAAGTGCACAAAGAGATCATTTGAGGTGAGACATATGGTATTTTTAAGATTGTAGCCATATAGACAATCTTTTGTCAAGAAAAGGGAATCAAAAAATCTCTAGCCTAAGTTCTATGGGCCATACAAGATAGCTAGGAGGGTCAAGGAGAAGTTGCATACGATGTGGAGCTCCTAGAAGGCAATAAAATTCATAATTTTTTCCATGTCCCATGTCTAAATAAGGAACTTGGATGCATACTACTCCTTCAGGGGAGTTACCCCAACTAGATGATGAAGGGAATCTCATTCTCATTTCAAAAGTTGTGATCAATACTAGAGTCAAAACTTTGAGAAGAAAGAGAATAACTAAATATATTATCCGATGCAATAATATACCCATTGAAGATGCTACTTGGGAAGGATCTGAGATTTTAGAACATTCCAATTTATATTGCTTGAGGACAAGCAATCTTGAGAGGGGAGGACTTGTCATGTCCCCTTTTTTGGGAAACCAACTAAAGGGAGGAATTTGGGAATCCTACCATATTTCATCATATCTAATATTGTCTTAGCTTGCAAAAGGGAACATGAGATCAATAGAGATACATATACACATTTTCTAGATCTCATGGGAATTTTGCCAAGAGGATGGAAGTTATTGTCATCTTGAGGTCACCGGTCTAGGCTCACTGTATCAGAGTAGGAATGATTCCAAAAATTCCTTTGCATTCCTCCACAAGGCACACCCCACCTTACAATTTGGAACATAACATCTATGAAGACACCTGCATGTATCATATCTAAATCTCATATGGTTCATATATCGAAAAGATACCAATCACTGAAGATGATAGTGTTGGACTCACATCATCCAACTCCTCAGGTGTGATTGATAGGGCACCTCCAGATCATGCAACGTCAATATTGAGGAACAAAAAGGGAGGGAATGACCAAAGAGTCTTGCAAATAGAACCACAAGATGACACGTTACTCAGTGATGCATGACTAGTGGCCTTAGGGCCGACCTACTATATCGTGTGAGAATGTAATTTCTAGGCTTGGTGCCAATTTGGCTTAAGGCCAACCTACTCTCAAGAGAGATATGGCATATAAATTTAGGAAGATAGTTCATGTGGAAGCATGGATTATTATGACATTTTCTTATGAATTAGGATACTTGTGTTCTAATTACTTATGGGGATAAAACCCCATAGGAGTATGTGATCATTGGATGAAAACCTAGCAGTCAGTAAGATGAGAGGACGAAACCCCTTTGGTTCTTGAGGGAATTCTCATTCAGTGATTGCATCTAATCATCAAATAATTAGTGGGGAAGTCAATAGTATTATTGTGGATCTATGTGCACCATTCTAGATCAGTATTTGCAGTCATTGTGAGTTGTAATTATCATTTCATTTATTTGGATGTAATTATGAATCTCTTTCAATATATCAAGTGATCTTTGTGGTCTATATTTCTACCATTTTGGTTTAATTCATTAGATCTATCCAAATTTTCTTGTTATGTTGATAAATATAATTAAGGGACATCACACCCTTTGGTCCTTTTTTCTTCAATTTATTAATGTGTTAATCTCATCAGTTGAATATATTATAATGCATGGATCTTCCAATCTACCTTACTAAGGAATTCCTACCTTCTATTATCCAAAAATGTTTCCTCTACCTTCATTGCCATAGTCATTTCTTGGGACCTATAATTTGAGTGGAACATGTGTCCTCATATTTGATGTGGTGATTTAAACCTTATAGAAAGATATCCTTCAATTTTTCCTATGTAACATTATCTACCCTTAAAGATTTTTTTTGGAATTATTGGTTATAGTCTTTTATTGTACATATTTTCTTTAATTTGATAAGTTGGCTAAAGTAGCTATTCATAATATTTTCCCCATAATGTGTAGTGAGTTCCTTTTAGAAAATAGGCCATATTAGAACACGTCCCTTATTTTCCTTCTCTTACAATGCCAAATGAATTAGCCTATTTCTAAGTACATGATATAGTTGCAACCTTATATTGACATGAAGCATTATGAAGATAAAAGAGCTCTTCATTTAATAATATCTCTCACAAGATAATCATTGTTTTAATAATATTGACACCTCCACCTTGAATGTCAAAATTGCATCCATAACATTGTTGTTGCATTCCCTTATAGATTCAAAATCTATGCAACCCATCTCATTAATTCTTATATCATATGTATCTAGATAATTTCCAAGAGTGATAAGATTCCTTTCCTTACCCCTTGTTGAAGCCTGCACCATGGTGCAAAAAAGATAATTACAAAAATCTAATTAATCTAAAAAAATTACAATGAATTACTAGGTTCTAGATCTCACTTGTCAAGAAAAATAAATAAATTCATTGATTTGCAGATTTGGGGTGAAATTGTTCAAAACCCTAATTTTATAATAAGGTATTAAATTCTACTCCAAATAAGCTCAATCTAGACTATAGTAGCCACAATATATCCTTGATCAACCCTCCAAAAAAAATTTTAAAAATTCTTTTTTATTATCCTAGGAGTGAATTTGGTGGAAACCCTAATTTTGTAATAACTCCAAATCTACTCCAAGCGACCTCAAATTATAATTGTAGCACATTTTGTTAGAGTAAAATAGCTATTATTCTAATTGTTCATTTTAGTTTATGTATTAATCCACCTTATGTGGCAATCTGTCACTTGAAGAGTTAGTTGAATTCTTCAAGGTTGTGTGACATTCCTCATTTTCCACCTTGAGTTGAGCACTCCTACAATGACTCAAACTCATCTTCATATATGTGCATCATCATCTTTTAAAGATTTCACACACTTTATTTGTTCCACTTTATATTGTATTCATTGTTTCTCAATTTCATAGACTTGTTGATATCAACACTTGATGAAAGATATTGGCTATACCAGAGCAATTCTAAAATCTAAATGCTGGTTCAATATGTGTTTGAAGAAAAATATGGTTGCATGCATTCTTGGATTTGTTGTTATATAGAAAGTGTGTATGTGCACAATTTGTCTGTTTTATCAGAGGACACGGATTTGTTACTAAAGACATTAAATTTGGTTGCAAGATCACAGAGGTCGATCCATATTCAGTCCCATTAAAGGGTTTTATGTTTAGTGCATAATCTTCAATCCTCTGTGTAGGCCACGTATTTCTCTACAGAGATGTAGGTGTGTTAAGCTTGGTTGTCAAATCAGATGAAAGGTGTTTTGTGTCTTGGGGCAGGAAGGCATATTTAAGATTGAAGACTTGGCAGCATTTTTGTTTCATCTATTGTTTGCAAGTTAATGGAGGCCCGCAATCTTATTTGGAAAAGCAATTTTATCTTCCAAACAACCACGCAATTTTGGCACCTACAGACCACACCAAATCTGCCTCTTCATTGAATATCGACAGGCCAAATCTCTTTATCTTTTTATGCATGTTAAAAAAATTCTCCTGTGCAGGTCATTCCACTTTGCATTAAAAGATATTTTGGTTTCTGTGCAGTATTTAAAGCGCCAGTGTGAGTTTATTGTGTGTATTACAGGGTGAATGTATTGATTAAATAAAGGGTGAATATCTTCTATCTTGTCAGTCTCTACTTATGGGTGATCTTCTCATCCAAGAGCCTTCGTACCTAAAAAGGCCGAGTCAGGAGTTGCATGAAAGAGGTAATGCATGCAGACCACACTACATCCACGTGGTGAATCTGCCCATCCAACTCTGCATCTATATTGTCATATTCAAAAGATAAATAGAGACTTTGGAGGAAAGGGAGAAAAGCTTAAAGGGTAAGTGTAACATCTATCTCTCTGTAGCGAATGGAGAAAGCTTTGTGGGATAAGTTCCATAATTTGAAGCTGAGTGCGTATTGTTGCCATCCCTTACTGACAACCAGTCAAAAGCAAGTAATCTTACTTTTCTTTAAAATGGATATAATCTTTTCCCTGTATGAATATATGTATACATTGTACCAATAAAGGTTATTAAAACCAATAGTGAGGCAGTGATGCCATAACCATTTCATTTCATGCATGAATCATTATTAGATTTCTTTAAATCTTCAAGATGAGAAAGTTTAATTTAGAGATTTCATTGGAATGATTTAGATGCTTTAAAGGCAGTTGGGGGATGTTACCTTCAAACCCCTCTTGGTATAGAGTTTGGGGTTGAATCATGAAAACCACCTTTGTTGATTATGAGACTATTTTCTTTCTTAAAAAGAAATAACAATTCTGGTGGGCATAAAACCAAGCTTGTATTATAATGAAGTAAAGAAGTGTTTTCTTTCTTGATATGTTCCTTATTGAAATCACCAAGGTAGGGTATTTGTAAATAATGCCTATATACTTTTATACAACCTTATGAACGTCTTGATGATGATCTAGTGTCATCCATATTACTAAAGAAGCCTAAAAACTTTGGCGAGAAGGTAAAAACTTGTTAATCCGTGCTAGGGCTTGAATAGAGGCAGTGGCCTAGACCCTAGATGTTGCAGATATGTAACAAGGGGATTCAATGCCCAAGGTATTTTACTAGACTAGTTAAATCAAATACTTGATGAGTAAGCACTTAAGCTATGCAAATTTATTTTAAGATGAGACCAGTTGGTCTACAATTGTGTTTACTCTTAATTGGCAAGATTTCACTAAAATGCATGAATGACTAAAACCTTAAGGAAGTTAAATTCTTAATGGAAATCTAACCATTATGTTGTAGACTTTGTCTATGTAATACTTATATTATATTATGACCAGGAAGGTCAAGAAGATATTGTTTTGTGACCAAATTTGCTCAAAGATTATTACAAGAATAGTCGCCCTCAAGGGTTAGGGTTAAGACTCGAGCAAGTGGTTGAAGCCAAGACCCAAGTACTTACTAAAAGTAACTTGGGTGCTCGAGTCAGAAATAACCAACAACCCAGATGAGTTGTTTACTCAATGAATCTTCACTATTTGAGGAAGGACCCTATAATAAAGTTAATTCACTAAACATGTTCAAGACTATAACAAGAAGAAGGGATCTTCAACATTTGACCAATATCTATTAGTAGTTATGATTAAACAATTTGTTAATAAATAAAGAGGCAATGAAATCATGAGCATGTTAGGTGCTATAATTGTAAGATTACCTAAATGATAAAATGATAGAATCCTTGTTTCATTTTGATAAATGAATTGTGATATGAATTATTCCCTTGAAATGTAAACTGTTTCATTGTGAGTGTCTGAACCCTTCTAAGGCTTTTTTCCGAGTCGAATAGCACCAATAGAGGGTATATGTAAAGGTAGTTTTGTTCAGTTCCAGTTAGTTGTTTGTATTGGCAAGGAAATGCTAGGTAAACCGTAAAATGGGGAAATACCCCTTGTATTTTGTTTATCTTGAACCAGTGGCAGTTGCCAAGACCTGATAGTTACACCAAGTAACCTGGGGGTTCGAGAAAGATCTAAAATCTTATCAACTCAGTTGAGTTATGTTTAGTAAGACAAGTTATGTCGAGTCATAAGTTCTTTGTGAATGCTTATTGGGTGGAACAGTTAGTTCTAGTATACCCTAGGTTAGGAAAGGTATTCCAAGTCAAGTAGTGTGGGTGAACAAATGACTTCTCTCTTGGTAGTGATTGTATCTACGATACAAATACTATGGCCATAGTGAGTGCAGTTGTCTCTGCATGTACTTGTCAGTTCACTATGTCTCAGTTACTTAGCTTATCAGAGATGTCGTACATAGTTGGAAGGTATCCATAGTTGTGCAACGATATTAGTTAAGTAGGGCACAACACCAGATATCAGATGGCAAAACTAAGAGGGTTCTCAACTAATCCCTTCGTTGTAGGGCAGGGCCACTTCCAGTTAGAAAGGAGTGTGGGGGACCGCTTAATTCCATGGTTGGAGGTAAACCACCCAAGTGATGCTCTCCCTCTTGCAGATGACATGCCGAGTCTTGAAAGACAAAAAGAATCCAGATAAGGATCTCTAAACTTATTCTCTTTAAGTTATTATTTATAGCTAAATTAAAATAATTGATTTGTGATGCAAAAAGTAAAGGAAGTTAATCCTTTCAGTAGAAAAAGTATTTACAGATGTTTTGTTACATCTAATTGAAAATAGTTATGCAGTAGCATGTTTTCCCCTAAAAAAAAATCACTTTTTACCTAGTGAATATCAGTTATTAGTTGTTTGGTGAAAAATTCCTGGCAATTTCCCTATAAAAAGATGGTTGTTACAAATCCACCCATCAGTTCATGAATCTTCCCATTTACAAGGAATCCACTCGTTTTGCCTCAAATCCACCTATTTTTTGAACCACCCATCGATTAGCAAATTTTCCCATTTATGATATGGGTTTGTCTCATTTGCCTCAAATTTTCTCATTTTGTTACAAAATTGCCCATGGGCAGGTGCATGAAGTTGGGTAGCAATTTTGTGGCCACTTTAAAAAAAAAGTTTGATAACTCATAGTGCGAGCACATTATAACACGTTCGCATTATTTCACGTTAAAAGCATTGAAAAAAAAAGTGAAAGTCATTCATTTTCATTTTGACTATTTTTTTGTTTTTCCCACAACCAAAAACCCCATCTTTCGTGCTCATGTTCTAGGAGGAGGTATTGTGCAAAAATATTCAACAACAGTTGCTATTTCTTTACAAGGATAGTGCCACAATAAAAAAGAGGTGGGAGAGGTAAGTATTGTTTGCTGTTTGTTTTGAATTTGTTAGTTTTAGGTTATATTTGATATATATATTTTTGAATTTGTAGGAGATGCAAATGAACCTACAAACCCTCAAAATCCTCAACAAGAAGAGAAACAAAATCCTCAAGAACAAAATCCTCAACAAGAAAATCAACCTCAACAACAACCTCCTCCACCAATCACTCAACACCCTCCTGGGACTCAACAAAATTTAATGAGTGAAATTGAGAACAACAAAAAAAAAATTGAGGATTTTATTAGTAGGTTGAGTGATTCAAATGGTTCAACCACAGAAAGAATGACCCTAGAAAATTCATTGAAAGATATGTTAAAAAATGTAGATTCAATTAGCAAACAAATAACTGGATGGCAAGATAGGAGGCAGGCAGCTAGGGCATATTATGGGGATAAACTATCATATAAACAAGTAAAGGATTTAAAAACTACAAAAGGTGATTTGTGCTCATTATTCACTGACCCGCACACAAATCAAAATCTTTGCCTCAATGCGAAGAGGTTTCCTATTCATTGGTGCCATCACCAAGAGATTAGGAACCATTTTTATGATAGGTAGTACATGGTCTTTGATGACTGACCGTGCAACAATTCTAAAGTCCCCCAGTATTTTCTTAAGAAACTATACAATGAGTTCATATTGAACAAAATCCAAAATTATTTTGATATGAGGGACTTCTAGGGGAGAGGTGGGGGGTCGGCTTAGGATAGGCTAAGTGCACAGTTAGATCCTACGCGGCAATGGAGATGAGCTCTCACTAGGCCGCTTCGTGAGCACATTGTTATGCCTATCGTCGTGAAGGAGAGTGCTCACGTAGAGACATTGCGGGAAATCAACATGTTGATCCAAAGTGTCATCCATCATACTAGCCCTATTCTACAGTGCCATCCAAGGGAGTCTTCGAGTGGTGGCCTTCGAACCCATGTGTGTCAATCTTGTGGGGCGACTTGTTCATATGACCCCACTGGCACTTAGGAGACTGCTACACAGAATCTGTATGTAGCTACGAAGATGGAGAGGGTGGCTGAAATTTTACATGATGCATATGACATTGATACTCAGGTAAAAGTTAGCATGTTCATTGAATTTAACTTATTAAATTTCAATTTTGAAATGCAAGATTAACTAATTTAGTTTTATGATTTTAATAAAATTGTAGGGTCACAGTGTTGAGACTAGTTACGCCGGCCCTCCACCTACTTTTTTCTGTAGTACACCTATCAGTGGGGTATGTAACTAGTAAACAATTATAAATTTATTACATTTTAATAGCATTGTTTTACGAATGATATTTTAATATATGATTTTGGATGTTGAACATGATAATATATGAGGTTTCAAGGGAACACCTCCCAATGCCAGTGGATTTTCTCAAACCTACACACATGTAATAGAATAAAGAGTTTAACTAATGAATTGTACTTAATAGATTTGTGTATTTTATATTCATATCGTTGGTTACGTTGCATTGCACATCATTCAAACTCAAAGCATTACTTCACATTCCATAACTAATAACTAGATGTTGATAGATGACAAAATTTCAACTACAATATAGTTGTTTAGAAATTCAACATAAGTAGTGATGCAATTACTTCACATGGAGGCATGTGCTTGCAAAGGTGCACTTGCACGACAAACTATGGATGCTTGGAAAAAATCTATGAAACCGTAATAGTAAGCAAAAGCATAGACAAGGCAGTTAGTAGTTTGAAAAAATGCCTCGAAGAAATGCAGTCTCATGGTGATGGAATTTGATGATGCAATTACTTCACATGGAGGCATGTGCTTGCAAAGGTGCACTTGCACGACAAACTATGGATGCTTGGAAAAAATCTATGAAATCGTAATAGTAAGCAAAAGCATAGACAAGGCAGTTAGTAGTTTGAAAAAATGCCTCGAAGAAATGTAGTCTCATGGTGATGGAATTCCATTCCATCACCATGAGCCTGTATTTCTTCGAGGCATTTCTTCAAACTGCTCACCACCTTTTCTATGATACCACATTTTTCATACATGTGCACCAAAGCATTTTATCAAACTGCTCACTTCCTTGTTGCTATGGATGCTTGGAAAATATCTATCAAAGCATAATAGTAAGCAATAATACCATAGAGAAGGCAATTAACTTTTTGAAAAAAATCCTAAAGAAATGCGGTCTTATGGTGATGGAATTCCATGACGTACATTTGCTTGTAATGCCATTCCATCACCACGAGACACCATTTCTTTTGAGGTATTTTTTCAAATAGTTCACTACCTTCTCTATTCCACCACAGTTATCATACATGTCTACGAAAGCATTTAATCAAATGGTTCAGTGGCTTGCTGCTATGGGTAAAACCCTAAAAACACGTCCTTTTGAACAAGATATGGATAGGGAAAATAGTAAGCATGATAATTAGAAATATATAGTTTAATAAGTACTGCAAATTTTGTTCATTAGATCTCATACATTATAAGTCATGACATAGATCGCTATTGTAACTTTTTTGTGATCAAATAATTTGTTGTTTTATTTTCAAATGTTGGAGACAAAAACACCTCCAAATGTTACGAGGGAAATGGATATCGGTGTTTCATCTGCTATACAATCCTCAATGGCTCTGACAGGGGGAGGTATGAGGAAAATTACTAAATTTCAATTTACATTCATTGCTATAGATGTTAGTTCTAGTGAAAAATCAAACCATTATTGATTCGTAGTTTAATTTCTATTTGAATGGTTTATATAGGGCTTGAGCATGCCTCAACATCAGCGTGTGAATATTTTCCTCATGGAGAGTGATCGTGAGATGGCCATAAGTGATTATTTTGTTAAATATATTATTTTTTATAATGTAATTTCTATATATTAATGTCTTTAATTATTGTAATAGTTAAAACTTCACCAAGAACTTAACAATACTAGGAGGAGTAGCAGGAGCACTCCTTGAGCACAACAGAAATGAGTGATAGACTTATCGCCATCGGATTGACAAACAAAGGGAAAGCATTCATTTCCATAGCATGGATAGAAATGAATTTTGATTCCAGAGCCCTTTGTTGTATGCCTACATGGCAGTTTTGTACATATTTTGTATTGGATATATTTGATATTGTATGCCTATATGGCATTCTTGTAAGCCTATATGGCTATTTTGTACCTATATTTTATACTTATATCGACATATATTGATGTATGCGTACATGGCTATTTGGTTAATACAAATATTTTTTATCGATGGTGTCCATATTTGCATTATAAATTCATGGTTCAATAGATATGAGTTACATGTATTCAAGTGTATACTTTACAACTTACGTGTATACTTTGTGAATTATGTGTGTTCCAATGTATACTTTGTGACTTACACATTTTCATGTGTATACCTTGTATTCGTGCATATACTTTTTTATTAAGTTGTGTATACTATGTATTCGTGTGTATATTTCAAGGCTTACGTGTTTGTGATTACTTGTGCTTCCCTTATTCACATGTACATGCTTAAATTATTCATGTGTATACTTATTAATTGGTTAGCCCTAACATTGATCATTGAGCTGCCCTTCATGGTTTCTCTTAAATAAATTAATTGATTGATGGTAAACAACTTTATCTAAAAGCAAAAAACACATTTTCAATTTGTATTCCATGAAATGATTGATAAAAAGATTCCAATATATTTAATCCTTTGATTGGAACAACTCAATTAAGCAAAGGATACATAATCTTCACAACACTTGCAAAACATAATATTTAGAGTAGATGAAGTAGTCAACTTCTTGACACATTATCTATGTTATCGGGTTCTATTTTAGCCTTGGTTCTAGTCTTGGTTTTCTCAGGTGGTATGGGTCTTGGTTCGGTTTTCCTGTGGGTTCAACTAGGGTCCTTCATTTTTGGGTCCAATTCACCCAGGTAGAATCCAAGAGAACCCAGGCAGAACCCAAACAAAGCCCAAGTGAACCAAGATAGAACCCGTGTGCCTAGGCATCCAAAAAAGTGTTTTTTCGAACATTTTTTTAATGTTTTATGGAGTTTGACTTTGACCCACACCCAAGGGAACCCTAAAAGTGACCTCTAAATCACTTCAAACACCTTAACTACCTCATTCTTATTCATTTGTTTTTCAAACAATCATTTTCATTCCAAGAGGTCAAGCTTTCATTTTTTCTTGCTAGATTGAAAGCAGATTGTGACACAACTTTCTTTTTTCAAAAATTATTTTGCATCATTGAACTAAGAATTTATCACACATCTGTAGAGAAACAGAGAAATACTACAAACTAAAAAAAATTACACTTATGTTCTCACTGACTTTATGTACTCTCCAACATCTCTCTTCTCTCATGCAAAGAGTTAGAACTGCTTGGCCATGCCTTTGCATCATTCAGGAAGTTTTGCTCTTTTTGACAATTTCAAAAGCATGGTTGCATACAGATTAGGCAAAAGACTTTTCCTTTTATATTAGCAATGCATGGAAGTTTCAAAAAGTATCCTTGATATTACAAAAATATATTATACACTTCAATTATGCAGTCACCCTTTGGTTCTTGGAAAGAAAAATCTACCTATGTCATTGTTACATTGCACAAGTAAACCAAATTTTGTATTGCAGAGCTATATTGCGCTACCACTCTCAAGAAAAATGTAACAATGATACAAAATAATGTTTGAGACTGCAAGAAGACATCAAAATGGTTAGTGTACTAAACAAATTCTTATGATTTATGAATAATGTTGATAACTCTACTTAGTTGGCTTCTTTTTTCAAAATCATACAAATTGAACCCTAGCATCAATAGACTTTGTATATCAAGCTACCACAATTCAATTTTCAACGATGAATATTTATCATGTATGTTTTAAATGGCATTCAAGTTTATGGTGGTTTTGTTGTTTATATGATGTTATGTGATATTCTAATCCTAATTCATGCTTCTAGGCTGTATATATATATATATATTGTTTTTACATGTTTTTTGTACCAACGAACCTAAAATGAACCGAAACCCCCTATATATATATATTGTTTTTACATGTTTTTTGTACCAACGAACCTAAAATGAACCGAAACCCCCTCCAAAAAAAATTGGCCGAACTGGCAAACCAAATCCCTGAATCTAAATCTGAACCTCAAAACCTATTCCAACACTCTTCATTCTACCTGCACAAACTTAATTGACCACCAAATTATGCTGCCCCTTGGCTTTACCCACTTTTACTCCCTTAAACCTTTCTTTTTAATTCAAAACCCCTATTTTCCCAACTAGGGCATCATGCCATAACATACTTTTGACCTCCCCTATCCTTGCAGAATATTTCCCTCGTGGATCTCATACATTATAAGTCATGATGTAGATCGCTATTGTAACTTTTTTGTGATTGAATAATTTGCTGTTTTATTTTCAAATGTTGGAGGCGAAAACACCTCCAAATGTTACGAGGGAAATGGATATCGGTGTTTCATCTGCTATACAATCCTCGATGGCTCTGACAGG
This sequence comes from Sequoia sempervirens, assembly GCA_007258455.2. NCBI lineage: Eukaryota > Viridiplantae > Streptophyta > Pinopsida > Cupressales > Cupressaceae > Sequoia > Sequoia sempervirens. Next base: position 176,470 of record VDFB02375865.1, on the reverse strand, counting down.
GGGAGGTATGAGGAAAATTACTAAATTTCAATTTACATTCATTGTTATAGATGTTAGTTCTAGTGAAAAATCAAACCATTATTGATTCGTAGTTTAATTTCTATTTGAATGGTTTATACAGGGCTCGAGCATGCCTCAACATCAGCGTGCAAATATTTCCCTCGTGGAGAGTGATTGTGAGATGGCCATAAGTGATTATTTTGTTAAATATATCATTTTTTATAATGAAATTTCTATATATTAATGTCTTTACTTATTGTAATAGTTAAAACTTCACCAAGAACTTAACAATACTAGGAGGAGTAGCAGGAGCACTCCTTGAGCACAATAGAAATGAGTGATAGACTTATCGCCATCGGATTGACAAACAAAGGGAAAGCATTCATTTCCATAGCATGGAGAGAAATGAATTTTGATTCTAGAGCCCTTTGTTGTATGCCTACATGGCAGTTTTGTACATATTTTGTATTGGATATATTTGACATTGTATGCCTATATGGCATTCTTGTAAGTCTATATGGCTATTTTGTACCTATATTTTATACTTATATCGACATATATTGATGTATGCGTACATGGCTATTTGGTTAATACAAATATTTATTATCGATGGTGTCCATATTTGCATTATAAATTCATGGTTCAATAGATATGAGTTACATGTATTCAAGTGTATACTTTACAACTTACGTGTATACATTGTGAATTATGTGTGTTCCAATGTATACTTTGTGACTTACACGTTTTCAAGTGTATACCTTGTATTCGTGCATATACTTTTTTATTAAGTTGTGTATACTATGTATTCATGTGTATACTTCAAGGCTTACGTGTTTGTGATTACTTGTGCTTCCCTTATTCACATGTACACGCTTGAATTATTCATGTGTATACTTATTAATTGGTTAGCCCTAACATTGATCATTGAGCTGCCCTTCATGGTTTCTCTTAAATAAATTAATTGATTGATGGTAAACAACTTTATCTAAAAGAAAAAAACACATTTTCAATTGGTATTCCATGAAATGATTGATAAAAAGATTCCAATATATTTAATCCTTTGATTGGAACAACTCAATTAAGCAAAGGATACATAATCTTCACAACACTTGCAAAACATAATATTTAGAGTAGATGAAGTAGTCAACTTCTTGACACATTATCTATGTTATCGAGTTCTATTTTAGCCTTGGTTCTAGTCTTGGTTTGCTCAGGTGGTGCAGGTCCTGGTTCTGTTTTCCTGTGGGTTCAACCAGGGTCCTTCATTTTTGGGTCTGGTTCACCCAGGTAGAATCCAAGAGAACCCAGGCAGAACCCAAACAAAACCAAAGCGAACCAAGATAGAACCCGTGTGCTTAGGCATCCAAAAAAGTGTTTTTTTCGAACATTTTTTTAATGTTTTATGGAGTTTGAATTTGACCCACACCCAAGGGAACCCTAAAAGTGATCTCTAAATCACTTTAAACACCTTAACTACCTCATTCTTATTCATTTGTTTTTCAAACAATCATTTTCATTCCAAGAGGCCGAGCTTTCATTTTTTCTTGCTAGATTGAAAGCAGATTGTGACACAACTTTCTTTTTTCAAAAATTATTTTGCATCATTGAACTAAGAATTTATCACACATCTGTAGCGAAACAGAGAAATACTACAAACTAAAAAAAATTACACTTATTTTCTCACTAACTTGATGTACTCTCCAATATCTCTCTTCTCCCATGTGAAGAGTTAGAACTGCTTGGCCATGCCTTTGCATCATTTAGGAAGTTTTGCTTTTTTTGACAATGTCAAAAGCATGGCTGCATACAAATTAGGAAAAAGACTTTTCCTTTTAGATTAGAAATGCATGGACATTTCAAAAAGTATCCTTTATATTACAAAAATATATGTGTTTATACACTTCAATTATGCAGTCACCCTTTGGTTCTTTGAAAGAAAAATTTGCCTATGCCATTGTTACACTGCACAGGTAAACCAGATTTTGTATTCGAGAGCTATATTGAGATACCACTCTCAAGAAAAATGTAACAATGATACAAAATAATGTTTGAGACTGCAAGAAGACATCAAAATGGTTAGTGTACTAAACAAATTCTTATGATTTATGAAGAACGCTGATAACTCTACTCAATTGGCTTCTTTTTTCAAAATCATACAAATTGAACCCTAGCATCAATAGACTCTATATATCAAGCTACCACAATTCAAGTTTCAACGATGAATATTTATCATGTATGTTTTAAATGGCATTCAAGTTTATGGTGGTTTTGTTGTTTATATGATGTTATGTGATATTCTAATCCTAATTCATGCTTTCTGGTTGTATATATATATATTTATATATATATATATATATATTATTTTTACATGTTTTTTGTACCAACGAACCCAAAATGAACCGAACCCCCCGCCAAATAAATTTGGCTAAATTCGCGAACCAAACCCCTGAATCTAAATCCAAACCTCAAAACCTATTCCAACACTCTTCATTCTACCTGCACAAACTTAATTGACCACCAAATTATGCTGCCCCTTGACTTTACCCACTTTTACTCCCTTAAACCTTTCTTTTTCATTCAAAATCCCTATTTTCCCAACTAGGGCATCATGCCATAACATACTTTTGACCTCCCCTATCCTTGCAAACCTTTTGAACACATCAAACTCCACAACCTCACCCTATTTCCAACCTATTCTAACTTATTTTCAAGCAATTTCTTCTTTTCACCTCTTCTAACCTTGCTTTTAAGGGCCTCAATTCTGAATTTTCAAAAGGGGCAACAATAGTAATCTCTTCCTATGAATTTACCAATGCTATTTTATTATTCCTACTTACATCAGGATCATATCTTCGAGACACGACCTGAACAATAGATGGAATGGCCTATTTCAACATATTACACTCAAACCCTTAAGGGATCGATCCGGTTGAACACATCTCAGAGCAATTCCATGTGTTTGGATGTAAAAGAGGATGATGACTAGCGTAAAAATACTTATTCAAACGTGTTGGAACAATCTGTTTGGTCACACAATTTGCAGAATGAAAGTTGCACCACTTTGCAACTTTCCACTGCTTGCATTTGACACTGTTTCCATCAACTGAAAACTAGACACCATAGGAAAACCACTCTGAGATAAAAAAAACTGAGAGAATTTATTGTAGAGAGGTGCAACACATTCTATAGGATTAGATGAGAAGTTTCTAAGCATCACAATATCTGAGTAACAACATGTTGAAATTTGCAACCATTTTGCACTTTGGACCCTTAAGGGATCGATCCGGTTGAACGTAGCTCAGAGCGATTATGCATGTTTGGGTTAAAAAGAGGACCATGCCTAGTGTAAACATACTTATTTGGATGCATTGGAATAGTCCGTTTGGTCACACGAGTTGTAGAATGAAAGTTGCACCACTTTGCAACTTTCCACTACTTGCATTTGACACTTTTTCCATCAACTGAAAACTGGACACCACTAGAAAATCACTCCGAGATAACAAAAACCAAGAGAGGTTATTGCAAAGGGGCCCAACATGATCTCATAGGATCAGACGAGAAGTTTTTAAGCTTCATGATATCTGAGTAACAGTGTGCTGAAGTTTGCAACCATTTTGCACTTTGGACCCTTAAAGGATCGATCTAGTTGAACGTAGCTCAAAGCGATTCCGCATGTTTGGGTGTGAAAGAAAACAATTCCTAGTGTAAACATACATATTCAGACACATTGGAACAGTCTGTTTGGTCACACGAGTTGCAGAACGAAAGTTTCACCACTTTGCAACTTTCCACTGCTTGCATTTGACACTTTTTCGATCAACTGAAAACTAGACACCACAGGAAAACCAATCCGAGATAACAAAAACCAAGAGAGGTTATTGTAGAGGGGCTCAACGTAATACTATAGGATTAGATGAGAAATTTCTAAGCATCATGGTATCCAAGTAACATCATGTTGAAGTTTGCAGCCATTTTGCACTTTGGACCCTTAAGGGATCGATCTGGTTGAATGCAACTCAAAGCGATTCTGCATGTTTGGGAACAAAAGAGGACCATTCGTAGCGTAAAACATACCTATTTAGACGTGTTGGAATAGTTTGTTTGGTCACACGAGTTGCAGAACGAAAGTTGCACCACTTTGCAACTTTCCACTACTTGCATTTGACACTTTTTTATCAACTAAAAACTAGACACCACTGGAAAACCACTATGAGATAACAAAAATAGAGAGAGGTTATTGCAGAGGGGCCCAATTTTATCCCATAGGATTATATGATAATTTTCTAAGCATCACAGTATCCGAGTAACAACATGTTGAAGTTTGCAACCATTTTGCACTTTAGACCCTTACGGGATCGATTCGGTTGAACCTAGCTCAGAGCGATTCTGCGTGTTTGGGTGCAAAAGAGGACCATGCCTAGCGTAAACACACATATTCAATTTTTTTGGAAAATTCCGTTTGGTCACACGAGTTGCACAATGAAAGTTGCACCACTTTGCAACTTTCCACTGCCTATATTTGACACTTTTTCCATCAACTGAAAATTGGACACCACGGAAAAACCACTCCGAGATAACAAAAAATGAGAAAGGTTATTGTAGAGGGGCCCAATGTGATCCCATAGGATCAAAAAAAAAATTTCTAAGCATCATGGTATTTGAATAACAATATGCTGAAGTTTGCAGCCATTTTGCACTTTGGACCCTTAAGGGATCAATCCGGTTGAATGTAGCTTGGAGTGATTCTGTGTGTTTGAGTGTGAAAGAGGACCATTTCTAGCGTAAACATACCTATTTAGACACATTGGAATAGTCCATTTGGTCACATGAGTTGCAGAATGAAAGTTTCACCACTTTGCAACTTTCCACTACTTGCATTTGACACTTTTTCCGTCAATTGAAAATTGGAAACCATGGGAAAACCACTCTGAGATAACAAAAACTGAGAAAGGTTATTGTAGAGGGGCCCAATGCAGTCTCATAGGATGAGACGAGAAGTTTCTAAGTGTCACTGTATCCGAGTAACAACATGTTGAAGTTTGTAGCCATTTTGTAATTTGGACCCTTAAGGAATCAATCCAATTGAACGTAGCTTAGAGTGATTCCACATGTTTGGGTGCAAAATAAGACCATTCCTAGTGTAAACATACCTATTTAGATGTGTTGGAATAGTTCGTTTGGTCACACAAGTTGCAGAACGAAAGTTGCACCACTTTGCAACTTTCCACTACTTGCATTTGACACTTTTTCCATCAACTGAAAACTAGACACCACATGAAAACCACTCTGAGATAACAAAAATTGAGAGAGGTTATTGTAGAGGGGCCCAACACAATCTCATAGGATTAGATGAGAAATTTCTAAGTATCACGGTATCCGAGTAACAACATGCTAAAGTTTGCAACCATTTTGTACTTTGGACCCTTAAGGGATCAATCTGGTTGAACATAGCTCAGAGCGATTCCGCATGTTTGGGTGTGAAAGGGGACCATGCCTAGCATAAAAATACCTATTCATATGCATTGAAATAGTTTGTTTGGTCACACAAGTTGCAGAATGAAAGTTGCATCACTTTGCAACTTTCCACTGCTTGCATTTGACACTTTTTCCATCAACTGAAAACTGGACACAACGGGAAAACCACTCTGACATAACAAAACCCAAGAGATATTATTGTAGAGGGCCCCAACATGATCCCATAGGTTCAGATGAAGATTTCGTAAGCACCATGGTATCCAAGTAATACCCCGTCAAAGATTGCTTATACCCTTTTTCACTTTGGGATCTGATGTTTCCTTGAATTGTACGGTTCCGTACAGGGTGATTGTGCTCTATTTTCAATGGAATTATGTGGTTAGAAGACTTAACTCTATTTTAGTTTTGGTTGGGTTGTATTTCAGGTGATTTTGTGCATTTTAGAAGCCAATTACTGAGGGTCAGTTTGTATACCTTGTTTTAAGGGTTTTGAGTGCACTAAAATGTCATATTAATCATTTCACCTACTGTATGCTTCTATAACTTGATGGAAAGGATTAGTTATGGTTATAAAATATGTGTGCAAAATTTTTTGTGCAAGGGAGGAAAATAGAGGGTTTTTAGGTGATGCCCTAGTTATCAAATGGTGCATTTTTTAGTGGAAAATGGTGGTTTACTGCTAGGGTTTGAAGAAATCTTTGGGGGTAGCGATATCTCTTGAAATTTTAAGCTTGTGCAGACCTTTTTGAAGGTTTTTTAGGCTTTGGTTGGTTATGGGAAGGTTTCGAGTATGGGTTTTCAATAAACCCTTTCCTAACTTGTGAAAGAAAAGGGTTTTGGAGTTTGTTATGTTAGAGGGCTTGTTGATGCAATTCAAGGTGGAGGAACTCTTTTCAACATCAACTAATCAGACCTCAACAAGACACCAACCTTGAAATCACAATCATCCAAATTGAACCATCTAACAACAATAGGCTTATAGTCTCCAAATCTCATCAAATCGGCTTATCTTTTAGAGAAGGTCATCCAATGGCCAACCAAAGATCAATCAAGCTTTAACACAGACCCTAAGACAAATTCCCAAGATATCATACCATGTTTTTTTGTACCATCATTAAGATCCAATAGACCACCTTGCATAAAGGCTACTAAATTAACCCTATTTACAAAGAGAGGACCTTTTAAATGTTGAAAAATGAGGTGTTTTCTTAGCTTAATACTCTATAAAACTTTAATATTGCTGATCTAAATAAGATTTTTCCTTTGTTACATATTCTTTGTGGGTGATTATCTTGATTAATCAATTTTACTGTTGTAGAATGTAGACAGAAGTTGATAGAAGTAGACAGGATATTAGAAAATTTACACAAGATGTACCATGGAGAAACCCTTTCAGGAAAAAAATTTACCAAGAATTATTCTATTATTTAATATTTTGAATTAGATTACAATAGCTTCAATTCTTGCTTGAGAATGCTTCTTCTGCCTTCACCGGAACTTCTTCACAACCTGCAGTAAAATTGATAATAACTCTCTTCAAATTGCTTGAGATAAATAGGCTTTAATCAGCTTTGTAAACTCAACTTGAGTTACAATTATAATGCTCAAGCCCTATCCCTAAAAGGTACGCCTATCTCATGCAAATAGGGTTATTTCGTGAAGAATAATGTCAAATGGTCATCTTCATGCATTTGGGCATCCCAAACTGAAGTGGCAATTGAACCTTCATTCTGTAAATATCTTCAAGGCTTCATCCTCAAAGTAGGCACCCAAAAGTAATCCTACTTAAATTATCCTTCATAAATATCTCAACATGCAAAGGAGGTAATTCCAAGAAGACAACTTGGGTGCCCAAGTTGGCTCCAAGTCATTTCTTGTTAACTGAAACATTTACTCAACACCATTCATGCAAGAATGGTCATCCCCTATTAATTGGAGGTAGTCCCTGTTATCTGTCATACAACTCAAGTCATTAGCCATGCATTCCAAGTTAATTGAAGTCAACTAGCATTCAACTAAAACTAAGTGAAGATAGTTGAACCGTAACTAAATTGAAATGAACTGAACTAAACTGAACTAAACTAAACTGATTCTGAACTGAACTGAATTGTATTGAACTAAACTGAACTGATCTAAACTGAACTTCATTGAACTTCATGCATGCAAACATCAAACCCTAACTCCTAGGATCTTTACATGCATTTAGAAGTGTTATCTCTTACTCTGAATAGTTAACTAAACTCAAGGTGAGTGTCACCTTACCATGTGGGTGCCCTATGTTCCCTTATTATTTAGGAACTCACAATGGATGCCCTCACATGCTCCTAACATTTAGAATTAATTACAAATGCCAATTAACATGATTATTTCATCAAATATTAATTTCATCCTAATCTTAGTGTTGTTGAACACATTCCAAGAACTTAGGAGATACATGAAATAAATAATGTTTAGGATTGCAATTAAATGGCATCCTATTTCCAACATTCTCCCACTTGACATTATACATTGCAATTATTCTAAACAAGGAATAATAATTTAAATCAAGTATAGGAATCAAGGCCAATGGCCTTCCTGCACCACAAGAACTTATCTGTAGGAACTGGCTTCGTAAGATAATTTGTAGCATTAATCAAAGTGTCAAGTTTTTAAATTAATACCTTTCCACTTTCAACCATTTCTCACACAAGGTGATTCTGGACATCTACATGTTTAGTACGAGAATGATACATAGGATTTTTGGCTAAAAAAATAGCACTCTGACTATCACATTCAAGCCTAACTTGCTTGCAATTAAAACCAATACCTTTCCCAAGTCTCTGTAACCAAACTACCTCTTTAGAGGCATGTGTGGCAACTATGTACTCTGCTTCTATGGTGGACAAAGCAACCGTGTGCTGCCTCTTACTCATCCAACTAACCGCAGCTCCAAACAAATTATACACATAACCACTTGTCGACCTTTGACTATCCAGATCTCCTGCCCAATTTGAATCAACAAACCCCTGTATGTCCAATGATCTATTCATAATATCAATATTATTAGAACCATGATAAAATAAACAGTAACTTGAAGTCCCTTGTAAATATCTAAACACCCTCTTAACATAAGTCCGATGTTCTTTACCAGGGTTAGACATAAACCTACTAAGTACTCCCACTTCTTGTGCTATATCTAGTCTCGTATAGACCATTGCATACATTAAACTACCAATTGCACTAGCATACGAAATTTTAGGCATTTCCTAATAATCAAAATCCCATTTAGGACTCATATCTAAACTTAACTTCATGCCAATTGGTAAAGGAATATTAACTAGTTTATGTCCTGCATGTTAAACCGTTTCAAAATAGTATCAACATAATTGCTCTAACTTAAGAAAAGATTTATGTTACCTCTATTTCTACTGATCTCTATACCAAAGATATATTTTGCAGCCCCTAGATCTTTCATCTCAAATGTGCTCGAGAGTTGTGCTTTCAATTCTTTGATCATTACCTTGTTGTTACCAATAAACAACATGTCATCAACATATAAGATAATAATTAAAAGTTGATCATCAATAACTTTTATGTAAACACAATGATCTTCCTCACTCCTAACATAACCAATTTTTAATGTGAAAGCATCAAAATTTTGGTACCACATTATGGGTGACTATTTCAATCCATATAAAGATCTC